>JAQLOM010052374.1:0-17313 GCA_030068315.1 Chrysichthys thysi
TTCTGTAAATCCAATAAACTTCATTTCACTTCTCAAATATCACTGTGTGTCTCCTATATGATATATTTAACTGTAATTTTTTATCGTAACAACCAACGATTTATACAGGAAAATCATGAAGATTAACAAGGTTGCCCAAACTTTTGCATCCCACTGTATAATGTCATTGGATGATGCAGAAAAAATAGTTCATGCGTTTGTCTCGTCTAGATTAGATTATTGTAATGCCTTACTGTCTAGATGTTCCAATAGATGCATAAGCAATCTCCAGTTAGTCTAGAATACTACAGCAAGAGTCCTTACTAGAACCAGAAGGTTTGAGCACAGCACTCCTATCTCATCTACACTGCACTGGCTCCCAATCAAATTTTGCACTGATTATAAAATACTACTGTTGACCTATAAAGCACTGAATGGTCTCGCACCACAGTACTTGAGCAATCTCCTGATCTTTTATGATCTGCCACGCCTACTTAGATCCAAAGGTGTAGGTAATTTGTTAGTACCTCAAATACTGAAGGCTACAGCAGGGGGCAGATCTTTCTCTTATAAAGCCCACAATTATGGAATAACCTTCCTGTTAGTGTTCGGGATTCAGACACAATCGCAATGTTTAAATTTAGGCTGACAACATATCTGTTTAGTCAAGCTTTTTGCTAATAGCTTTATTAGCAAAGGAACAGATCTGGAGGGTTCTCAGGCACAGAGTGTTTGGTAAACTGGGATGTTTGGGTGCTGTCTCCCCCCACTCTTATATGTTCACTCAGGTTTGTTGATGGGGGAGTGGTTAGGCGCTTTATGTCCCAGGGCTCCCTCATGTCGGTGTTACCTTCTGGTTCTTCCTTTTAGTTATGCTGTCATTGCTAGTCTTGCTTGCACTCTGTATACATTGCCTTTAATCATCATGTGACAATGCTTATACCTATCTCTTTCTTGCTCTCTCTTTCTGTTGAGCTGCACATGCTTATCCTGAGAGATCTGTGAGTGTTGGCCTACTCCTGGTTTGCAGTCATCATCTGAAATTCACTTGCTACTGTTAGAGATGGCCCAAGTGGACTGCCTTAGTGTTCATCCAGGCGCTTTTGGGATGGCATTGGCCTGCTGCTGGCATGGGCAGTTCTGCTGTGGTGGCCCAAGACTTAGATTGCCATGGATTGTCTTGCGCTTGAGGTTCCGTTGGCGATCAGTTGAAAACAAGCAGATTATTCATAAACTACAGTGAAACTGGTGCTACACAACTGAAGTTTTTGGTTGAACTTTTCAACCACATAACACATGCATGTAGCTGTGAGTTGTTACAATGGTACTATCTGGTTTCTCCCAAATGAGGATGGGCTCCCTTTTGCGTCTGGTTCCTCTCAAGGTTTCTTCCTCTTTTCCTCTCAGAGAGTTTTTCCCTGCTCGTTAGGACTGTTTTTTGGACTGTGGGAGGAAACCGGAGTACCCGGACGAAACCCACGCGAACATGGGGAGAACATGCAAACTCCACACAGAAAGGAACCCATGCCGAACCCAGGACCTTCTTGTGGACCTTCTCGCTGTGAGGTGACAGTGCTAACCACTCAGCCACCATGCCGCCCTATATATATATATATATATATATATATATTTTTTTTTTTTTTTTTAGATTAATAATATTTAAATTGGACTTTGGACTTTATATACTGTGAAGCTGCTTTGTGACAATGTCCATTGTTAAAAGGACTATACAAATAAAACTTAATTGAATTAAATTACACAACCTAAATTTATACTATCGTGTCCACCAAAAATATTCATGAATATGTGTTTGTAATAAAACGTTGATGATCTCCTTTTACTGTAGTTAAAAAGATCTCTTTTGTTTCTTAGGGGAAATATTTTTAGGGGAAATGTGTTTTTTTTATTTTCGGTACTGGAAACCAAGCAATTAAAAGAATGAAATCATGAAACACAGTCACTATGGTTTATAATACACAAACCAACATTTATTTCTGAGTTATGAACTGTAATTCAAGCAAATTTGAACTACTTTCCTTCAGACAAGGAAAACCATATCAAACACCATTGTAAAATCTTTTGTCTTTCACAAAATAGAACTTGTTTGCATAAGCACAACGATTATAATAAAAAATATGAGGGTTACATTTACAATTTTTAGTATTAAAATACTGATTTTTATAATCTATCAACAGGATTTTTGATATGTTATATAGTGTAGCTATGCGTTATGAATTTGGGTATCTCTCAACAGATTTTTGGGTCCTTTCAGAATTCTGATGACTGACAGGATTTCAACCAATGAAATCCATGAGATGTAGCATAGGAGTTGGTCTAGAGGTGCCTACATCATGACATGACCCTTGACACACATGCACATGACAGAGCATTTTAGCATTGATGCTATTCACCTTTTGTTGGGAGGCAGTTTGCATGCTTTATTAAAAGAAAAAAAGTCGTTCAATTTTGATGTTGTTACATTGTCAATTAAGTCAAACATAGCAGTTGATCAGCTGTAACAATATGCAAAAATTGGACATGCCTCATCCTTCAAGTCACATTAGTTACAGCACAGCCCATCTAGTCTAGGTTGCTAATAAGCAAGTTCTGAATGGCCTTTTATGAGAAGCAGCCATTATATTTTTATGATGGTTGTTAATGTTAGAGATGAAGATTCGCAAAATGGACTGATAGTGAAAAATTATAAAAGGCACAAAGAAACTGATTCAGGGTGTGGCATGTGCTAATGCATTCACTATGCATTTAATGCTCTTATGCCTGCATGTGTATAATGGAAATATTACAGTTTATTTTAAAAAGCCCACCTGTTCCTGGTGTTTCAGCACAGAGTAGGATTACATTTGATAGATGGCTTGGCTCACAATTCTGTTGATAAGCCCAAATCCTTGTAGCTTTACATATGCCAATATGGCTGGCACAAGTAATATCCAGAATGCAGAAATTCAGAATGGATGATCATTAAAGCTAATTTATTGCAAGTAATGATTAGCATGTTATGTTAGCTCACATAGTAGGCTATTTATTTAAACAATTTCAGCTGCATTAGACTGCTATGAAATTTTAGCAAACTATGGCTATGTGTAACCAGGTGGACTTGTGTGAGAATATGGGTGTAATATGGGACCAGTGCAGTATACCTGACTTGTTTTTGTAATAGTCTAAAGCTTTAGCTAATGTTTGTTGATTGACATGTTGTACTGTCATATTGTTGGTTGTTTTATTTAGTTTGTTTTGTCTCAGTCAGGGCAACTGACCTGTCCTGAGATGCTCCACGCTGTCCAACCCTCCCCAGGTGGCTCAGCTAGCATTCCAGAATAGTCGAAGGTCTTGTAATGATTTTAAGTAATCTTATCTTGGTGTTTTCTAGTTTTGTATAATTTTATGGATCAATAAAGATAATGTGATAACAGTAATTTTTACTTGGTATAGCCAATCCCTAGGGACTGCTGGCCGTAGCCAGAGTGCAGTGGACTACTTCCTGGGTTTTCTGAATGTGTGGGTGTGTGGTGAAGTGTGAATCAAAATGCACCTTGTCTTTTGAAGTGACTTGCATTTAAGTTGTCGTGTTTATCCTAGCATGTTTGGTGGTGTCTAGCATGTCGTATATCCGGGTAGTGGGTGGCTGTCTCTGACACTCCTCTCCCTTCTGTAGTGTGGCTTTAATAAAATTATTTACTGCAATTTGGGACTCCTCTTTGGTGACTGTAACTAGTTGATTCCAAAAGAAACCTGTTACATATGCCTGTTAGCTGGTTTTAACACCACATCTTCAGGCTATTGTGGTAAGGACTGTTAAATTAGCTTTTATCCCAGTACATGATGAAGCAATACACTTTAGGGATGTTACTTTTATTTGTTTAAAAAAGCCTGTGCTGTCCCTGCCATGTTATATGAGATGTAACTTTTTCTCTTTCATTTTTTTTAATAACCATGAATTGTTAATGATGTTGAACACATAGAAAATGCAAACTATTTTGCACAATGTCTGCATTACAAATGTGCCCCTAATTATCTTCTATCCTACTATCTTCAATGTTGCAGAAGTTAAGCAGGATACCTTACCAAACCTGTTGTGAATGTATTCCATAAAAAAAACTTATAATGTTTAAAACAATGTTTAAAAACTCATGATTTGCATGTTTGAAAATATTCTTTTTTTTTTAATTATTTCTAGCTCTCCACTATTTAGCTAACAGCATAAATCATATTAATTACAACTATTACAGTTTATATATGAAATCATCAATATTTTTCACCAGTGGGATAGTAATGTATCACAAACCTGCTTATTAAGTTTAAACTGCACCAAAATATTAGCATGTTGAGCATTATGATTTGCATACCAAAACTGTTTTCTGCATATACTACTGTCTTCCATACATAAAAACCGATACTTCTAATGTTTAAAAAATGAAATTTATCATGCACATCTAAAGTAATCATACATGCAAAGGTATGGTTTTTATACATAATTTATCACATGTCTAATTTAGTCTGTGTAATGTAAGCATGGTCGAGAATCAAAATTTTTATTTGTCAATTGATGTAATTCAAATAGTGTTATGTGGTACACGAGAGGTATGATAGTTACACACTTGCTCATCAAGTGTAAACAGCACAAACTGTTTAGAATAGAAGCATTATTATTACATGTCAAAACTACATGTCCTTTTATTCAGTACAAAAACTGATATTTCCAATGATTAAAACTCTTGACTTTTTTTAGCACACAAATGTAAAATAAAGGCAGTGTCTAAAAATGACGTATTATATCCACTTTAACATCATAGAATAAAGAAAATATGTCAGATGCTTATTTTCACAGCCTATAAAAGTGGTTTTGATGCTATTGTAGGTTCCATGTACAGGTGTTGTATAAAGATTAGCTGTTTACAGTCATTGAACATAATGATTTTGTTTTTCTTGTAGTTTTATTTAGAATCATGACACTGATGTGTATATTATCTAAAGTCTGACATGAATGTTAATTTAACAGTAACATTTGTGGTTTTTTGCCAATACCTACGCAAGTATTTTGGGCATATTTTTTGGTTTTGTGGTGAAGGTGAAACTTATGAAACTAAACCCATGGATTTGTATAACAGTTTTAGGTTTCATTTCAGTATGACTGTGCTTCATCAGTTCCATGGTGCCCCCTAGATTGAAAATGCATATTTGTTGCCTTGGGAATGCACGAAGACTCAGGAAATTTGGTAAGATCAAAGTTTAGCAAAATGTTATTTGTGTTTGGTCTTGTGCCTGGTGTGATTACTTGTGTGGTGAAGGTTCATTCCACCACACTTTCACTTTGCCCCAAAAACATTTATATCCAGCCTCTGCTCTGGCCCTTTTTCAGTTTACCCCAGCTATCCCTTGCACTATAGTGAGAGGTCTCTTGCTCACTCAGATGAGGATGGATTCCCTTTTGAGCCTTGTTCCTCACAAAGTTTCTTGCTCTTGCTGTCTCAGGGTTTTTTTGTGCCACTGTTGCCACAGGCTTGCTTATTAGGGATATGTATAGGTATATATATTCATGGATATGTTTATAGATTAATATGTTTCTAATAGGAATTTATATACTGTACTTCAGTTAAGCTACTTTGTGACAATGTCCATTGTGATATGCACTATACATATACATTTAATTTAATTGAATTATTAAATTTTTTCTGGGTTTTTTTTTGTTTGTTTGTTTCTTATTGTTTTCTTTTTGTTGTGTTCTGTTTTATATTTTTTTTTTTGACTATATAGGAAGTGGTTTCCATGGGTGAAAATTCATCAGCATATTATTGCTTGTAACAGTCCCATGTGTGGGGCAATGGCTCTATATCACCACCATATGTCAGTAATTCTTGTGCCTGGCATATACATTCATGTACACACACCACATTAGGTAGTCATGTGAATCTCCCCAGGACAATACATTAGTCCCATCCAACAGTAAGTAAGATGTTTTGACTCTTGTATAATTTTGACACATGCTCATGTCAGATTTGGTATTCATGTCATGTCAAAATGTTGCTTGATGTTAAATAGTGAAGGATTTTTTTATGTTACTATGTTGAATTGGGGCAGCCATGGCCTATAGTTTAGAGAAGTGGGTTTGGGTGTTGAAAAAATTGTGAAAAAATATTGAAAAATGAACAGCACTTTTCATTCCCCATAAAACTTTGGCTGATGTGCCCTTCAGCAAGGCACCTAACCGCCAAACTGCTCCGTGGGCACAGCAGCGTGGCTGCTTACTGCTCCAGGTATGTGTTCACTTCATGTGTGTTGACTGCTTTGTATTTACTGATTAAATAAAAATTTGTAACACCAATTTATATGCCTCACCGTGCAAATTGGAATGCATCATACATTTTCTATACATTGCTTGATATGAGTCAAACTTCACAGGGTACAGGTTATGATGGTTATGATGATATTCAGATGCTCAGAGTGACTCTGTGGTATAATGCCACCATCTGGCAACTGAAAGATTTCACTGATCTTGGCTTAGTAATAATCTCTGTTAATTGGTGTGTTGCAATTATCTGGTGATATCACCACTGGTGAGACTAGCAACAGGAAAAGTGGCACTTCTAAACGTACCCCATGCTACAACTTATTAATCTGATTGGTTACACATCCTGTTACTCATCAGATTAGAGAAACAACCCAAAAATCTGTTGAGAGATACCAAAATTCAATTCAATTCAATTTTATATTTGTATACAAACAGGACCTTCGGCATAACTAGCTATGACAGCATAACTAAAAGAGAGACCCAGAAGGTAACACCAACATGAGGGCACCCTGAGACATAAAGCATCCACCCAATCACCCATCAACAAACCTAAGTGAACATGTGAGAGTGTCGGACGACAGCATCCAAACTTACCAGTTTACCAAAACACTCTGTGCCTGAGAACCCTCCAGATCTTCTCCTGTAACTAATAAAAATATTAACAAAAGTCTTAACTAAACAAATAATGTTTCCAGCCTAAACATTGAGACTGTGTCTGAGTCTCAAACAATAATTGGAAGGTTCCAAAATTCATCCTTTCCCCATGGCTAATGGTCAACATATCAAAAATCCATTCACAATATAGAATCATGACATCCTCGACTCCAAATCTACTATGAATCTGATTAACTAAGTGCAGTATAGCTGAGATCTGTGGAAAAGCCATTTCAACACCTATCAAAAATCCCTTCACATTTTAACATTAACAACATCTTGACATTGTCACACAAAATCCAAAATTACTCACTTCCTGTAGAGTGTGGCCAATGTAAGTTATACTAATTTGTATGTCTTGGGGAGTCCCACATGCCTACCAAATTGTGTGCGTGTATGTGAAACTTTATGCCTCATAATATATGGTGGTGTTTGCAATATTACAGCTTTATATTACAGTTTCCTTTCCAAAGGTGAAGAGACATAAAAAGTACATATGCATTTTACATTTCTTTTTAGGAATTATGTTCTGTTTCATTTTTGTTCTTTATTACTTTTATTCCTAGCTCTGTTTGTATCAGTGTTATTGTTTCAATGCCTCTACTATGTATGACAAATATATCATAATATCATGTTCATATTTAAATTTCTTATTAATTTCTGAACAAAATCATTCTTTTGCATTGCAGTTGCTTTCAATGTCAGCACAGGCAGATGCTTAATGGCTTGGGTATTGTATTGCAGGTATTGCACCAAATATACCCTTTCAACAGATCTCACAGCTCAAGTTACTGTAAATTTATTCTGAAGGAGAGCACATTAATGGTTATACAAGCTTTGATCCTGGAACAATCTCACACTCTAGTGTAGTTCTTTAGTTTCCTCACTCCTATGTTGCTTACTAAGTCTGCAAGGGGTATCTATATTTTCCATATTTGGTTGTCATGTTTTATATATATATAAAATTTATATGGACTGTCAAAATACCATTAATTTTGATAAATTAATCACAGAAAAAATATGGCATTAAAAATTAACTCTGATTAACTGCATTCCACGGTGCCCCTTGAACCAGCCCCAGTTTCTTTGTAAAATGAAGGAAACAGATGAGACCACAGTGCTTGGCCAAATGAATAGAACATTTACATCTAAAAAACACCCAGATGGAACTGTTGCAAGCTAAACCTTTCCCAAAGTAACATGTGCAAGCAAAGTTCTCATATACACCAGAAACTGTACAGTAATTTTTTTTTTGCCTGCCTATGTCCCTTTAGGGGCTCAGTAGTAATATCACCTTGAAGATAAGTATTTAGGAGCTGACCGGGAGGTCCAAGCTAGCACAGCCCCTGACGAAAGAATTAGCAGCCAGCTTTGTCAAGCAACACTCGACCAGGCCTTCAGACACAAACTGAGAAGGTCTACCCGTGACCAATTAACTGTGAAGTGTATAATGTTAATTATTCATTGCTTCACTGATCTGCCAAAATTTATTTGAATTTAAATATTTTTAAATACTTTCATACCAAAAATTTATTACGTTCTAATTAATCACATAGACTACTGCAAAAATTATCAGTTTCTCTGGTTTTACTATTTGTAGGTTTGTGGGTGAGGAGCATTAACTTTTTTGTTTTGTTCCATGAACTCCTGACATAATTTTCCACAAATTCCAAATAAAAATATTGTCACTTAGAGCATTTAATTTCAGAAAATTAAAAGTGTTTTAATGCATTGAATTCAAGATCATATTCAATTTTAAACAACACAATAAGGATGTTTGAACAGAAAGAGTTAAAAATTATTATTTGGTGGAATAAAAGTCATTCATGTTGCTCTTGGGTGACTTTATGCCACTGTTTGTACAAATTTTCAATCAGCTCAGCTTTGCTTGATAGCTTGTGATCATCTTCTCTCAGGTCTGAAGATGACAGGGTCTTGATCTTGTGGTCCTCCATCCACACCTTTATTGACTTGACTTTGTGTCATGGAGCACTGTCCTGCTGGAAAACGCAATCCTCAGAGTTAGGCAAGACTGTCAGAGCAGAAGGAAGCAAGTTTTCTTCCAGGATAACTTTGTAAATGGCTTGTTCCATGCATAACATGCTAGAATTTGTTATTGCTGTAATTTTTTTAGCCTTGCTGAAGGCTTGTTTCGAACCCAATGTGATGATGTATGGACGCAAAATTATGAATTATCACAGTCCAAATACTTATGGAACTAACTGTGTATATACTGCAATGACTTGCTGTTGTGACAGGAAGAACACAGATTCAGGCTTAGGTGGATAAATAAATTACAAGGTTTTTGTTTTTACATTTTATTGGGAAGGGAGATGGAAAATAGAGGAGTATGCAGGCCTGGGGTAAAGGAATCCTCAATCATGAATGTGGCTGTGGTTGCTGTGGGCTTGGCATCAAAGTGTGGGCAGGCAGTGGGGAGCAGCGGCATGAGGCCTGAGTCCCTTCCTTCTCAAGGGGGAGTGTCAGGGAGGGCGGCAGCAGTGGGAGAGCATTGTTGACATTGTTGCCTGGAAAACAGAACCGAAACCATCAAGATTCTTATCTTGACAAACCTCAACCATCTCCTCCTGTTTACAGTGCCCTTTTTTATTTTCCTGCAAGTACAGAGGCAGTAGCGGGAGTAGTATTTAACTGCTTGTATGGTCAGACAGGAAGCCTACCATCACAGGACCCCCCTCCCCCCTTCAGTGCCACATAGTGTCAGTTAAGTCTGTACCTTTACAAGAGTCCATCTGCATTGCTGTGTTGGTTCACCACCTGATTTTGAACCTGGAACAAGAAGTTCTGTAATGAGAGATACCAGCACATTTTGTGTTTGTGTCCTCTGCCTCTGTCTTTGTGCCATATACCACAGCGGACATTCAGAGGTCTTGTGTATTCCATGCCTCAGTTGGTCTGGGAGATGGATTTGTAACCACTTCCTGACTGATATACACCCCGAATTCCAGAAAAGTTGGGACGTTCTTTAAATTTGAATAAAATGAAAACTAAAAGACTTTCAAATCACATGAGCCAACATTTTATTCACAACACAACATAGATAACAAATGTTTAAACTGTGAAATTTTACAATTTTAAGCACAAACTGAGCTCATTTCATGCTTGCTACAGGTCTCAAGATAGTTGGGACAGGGGTATATTTACCATGGTGTAGCATCTTCTCTTCTTTTCAAAACAGTTTTTGAAGCCATCTGGGAATTGAGCTTGTGAGTTTCTGGAATTGTGGTGTTGGAATTTGGTCCCATTCTTGCCTGATATAGGTTTCCAGCTGGCGAAGAGTTTATGGTCATCTTTGTGTATTTTTCATTTAATGATGCACCAAATATTCTCTATAGGTGAAAGATCTGGACTGCAGGCAGCCAATTCAGCACCTGGAGTGTTGTAATGGATGCAGTGTGTGGTTTTGCATTGTCCTGCTGAAATACACAAGGCCTTCCCTGAAATAGACGTCATCTGGAGGGGAGCATATGTTGCTCTGAAACCTTTATATACCTTTCAGCGTTCATAGTTCCTTTCAAAATATGCAAGCTGCTCATACCATATGCATTTATGCCCCCCATACCATCAGAGATGCTGGCTTCTGAACTGAATACTCATAACATGCTGGATGGTCTCCCTCCTCTTTAGACCAGAGGACAAATTTGGTCTCATCTGACAATAGAACACTTTCCCACTTTGAAACAGTCCATTTTAAATGAGTTTTGGCCCACAGGACATGCCGGTGCTTCTGGAGCATGCTCAAATATGGCTTCCTTTTGGCATGGTAGAGATTTAGTTGGCATCGGCAGATGGCACAGCAGATTGTGTTTACTGACAGTGGTTTCTGGAAGAATTCCTGGGCCTATTTAGTAATGTCATTGACATAATCCTGCCTATGAGCGATGCAGTGTCGTCTGAGTGCCCGAAGACCACGGGCATCCAATAAAGGTCTTCAGCCTTGTCCCTTACGCACAGAGATATCTCCAGTTTCTCTGAATCTTTTGATGATGTTATGCACTCTAGATGATGAGATTTTCATTTTGATGTCGAGGAACTTTTTTTTTTTTTTTAAAGTATTCCATAATCTTTTTATGCAGGCTTTCACAGATTGGGGAGCCTCTGCCCATCTATACTTCTGACACACTCTGCCTCCCTAAGACATCCCTTTTATAGCTAATCATGTTACAGACCTGATATAAATTAACTTAATTATTTGCTAGATGTTCTCCTAGCTGAATCTTTTTAAACTTTCTTGCTTTTTCAGCCATTTGTTGCCCCGTGCCAACATTTTTGGGACCTGTAGCAGGCATCAAATTTGAAATGTGCTCATTTAGTGTATAATGGTGTACAATTTCCCAGTGTAAATATTTATGTTATCTATGTGCTGTTGTGAATAAAATATTGGCTCATGTAATTTTAAAGTCTTTTAGTTTTGATTTTATTCAACTTTAAAAAAAAACATCCCAACTTTTCTGGAATTCAGGTTGTATTTTAACAACTTACTTTCTCAGATTTTCTGGAATTTCCTTTGATCGAGGAATAAAGTGCTGACTGTTGAGGTTTTCAGGTAATATCACATTGCTGGAAAGGTTATATTTAAGTGATGTCTAGACTCAAAGGGGCTGGCAGAAATCATTCTTGGATTTGGATTTCACTTGGCCAGTCTAAGTGAAACCTTTTATAAATTTGGTTCATTAAGTAGCTAAGGGGCAATTACATATTCACACATGTGAAATACGGTTTTGTTCATCAATGAACCAGAAGATCACTTGACAACTGTATGCTGTGTTTACTCAGCTTGTCTTTTGTGTTATTCTAAATTTGTTTGAAAATCAAAAACAATTAAGTGTTGTTAATAAACAACAATAGATGAATTCATGGAGGGGGAAATACTTTTTCATGGCACTTTAGCCACAAATAACTGTGCTGCATGATTTGTTATGCAATATGAATTTCTTGGAAGGAGAGGATGAGCATTGCCTTTACAATTAATATTAGCAAAGCTAAGCAATTGTCACAGGGCAGGGGGCACTAGGTGCGAGGATGCGTCGCGCTACTATGGGCATCTGCCGCCACCACTGTTTCTGAACCAGCCGGCCACTGGGGAGCACATTAGACCGAGCAATGATTGCCAGGGACTAAGACTTTAATTAAAAAAAAAACACAAAAAAAAACACATTATTGTTCTGTGTTAATCATTAAAAAGATCAAAAGATTGCCCAATTCAAGTCTTGCATCCTTCTCCAATGCCCCCTCCTTCAGTCCATGATAGCAAACAGGGCTGGCAGTCCAACTGGGAAATCCAGGGCCCAGACGTCAAAATGGCCCAGAGAACACAGTGCCCCCAGGGATAGCCAGTACCAGCACCATCTACTGCAAAGATAGAAGAGAGGAAGGAGACCCCTTCACCCATTCCACAGGGCAACATTATACATCGAGCTTGGCTTGTTACCCTTCTCCCTAACGTATTCGGTATCATTAACAGATAAAGCGTGAAGACACACACACACACCACCATAACCCTGCACATAAGGATTATAACCAACCCACTAGTGATACACTACAATGTCATAAGAGGCAAAACAGGAGGACCGGGACAAATTCTCCCGAGTAATCTATGCAAAGGGTAACACAGTCCGTTGGCCTCCAGATTATCCACAACGGTGGCAAAGGCTAAACTAGGACTTCTAAAAGAAAGGTATGAAGCAAAGCGAAAGAGAAAACGTGAGTAGCAGGACACCACCACGCTACTGTAGACACACTCCACAATGGAGGGAGAGACACTTATCTTTGGAGGGGCGGAATTATTTTCCCCTCATAATATCCATAGCACCAGGAGTAACTACAGTCGAATAACACCGGCTAGTCGAAGCCTCTGACGTCCTTTATACAGCCGGAATAGCAAGCATCGCCCAACACGCACTCATGCCGTCAGCGAAGATCCATAAAGACAGCAGACAATACACAGCAACACAATCAGGGAACAGGCAGATCTACTTCCGGATGGTATACGAAGCACTAGGACAGCCCAAATAAGAAAGATCACATAACTGCTGGAGGAGTGGACGATTTCCACCCCTCATTTGTTCCACAATGCTGAGCCACTCCCATAGGGTCTGTGGCGGCACTCAGCTCCCCCAATAGCGTCGCTCCAATAGGGTCTTGCCACGGCACACAGCTACATCCCAGATCCCCCATACTACATTCCCTCCCCCCTGTTGCACAGCAGCCTCAGCCATCCACCCTTCCTGCCATCACTCCCCTGAACGCGCACCAAGTCCCCCAAATGCGCCCCCTCGTCTGTGTGCCAAATGCGCCCCCCTCAACAGCTGCTTCCCTACTCTCCAATATCTCAGACTTTAAATACCCAAACCCACTATTTGTGCACCAATCACCTACTACCACTCATTAACCATCACAGCTGGGATCGATTGGTGTAATCAGCTAGGGGCAGCCATGTTGGTGTTCCCTAGAAAAAGTTCCCACCAGAAACACCACGCCCACCAATTCATGGTTCCACTCTAAATACTATGCCTAGTCACCCCGTGACACAATGCAGCAATACCAATGTTGACACAACAGACATGCCTGGCAAATTTGAGTCATAATACCCAGAAGAATCTGGCCATAGCCCCTCAATCCTTATTGCTATTGATAAACACCTTGACCCAGTTTTCAACAAACTGTTTTTATAGTTCAGTGGTAAGTTATCTATCTTGCCCTGTGTCTCATGAATGCACAGATGCTCTATGCACTGCATATGGAAGGTCTTACTGATTTCTGCTTCAGCCTCAGCAGGGTCTGGGGTGGTGTCCGGCTTTTCCCTTATTATTTCTCATGGGCTTATGGTAGGTTCAAAGCTATGTAGCTGTCACAGCTATTCTGAAAACAGCTGTGGCTTGAGTAGTGTTGGTCAATACAATGCAATCTACAACACTTAATGTACTTTTCTAGAACAGCACCTGTAATAACAAAATTTACTAAGCCACAGTGCAAGGCTTGCTGACAGCTTTAATGGGGGATTTAGGCAGCCCACCTGTACCTAGCCTCTGTGACATTTGACCTGACTAATATGACAAACAATCAGGTTGGTTTCAGTCACATGCCTGCTATTGATGCTTGTGTCATGGTGCTGGTGGTCATACCAAACAAAGAACTATGACCAGAGCAAGTGAGTGGGCAGAGCAACGAGAATTTCCACTCATTCCTCACAGAGCTGTTTACTCCCCCACTCACAGGGTCGCTCACTGTTCACTCAAAAAAAAACAAAAAACTAAAGGTGGTAGTCTTGAATCAAAAAACTGAGCAACCAAATTCTTATTCACTGGCAATATTTTGTCTATTCTGCTGCTAGCATTGGATCATTTTCTCTAGTCTGCACTTGCCCCCTTTATAAGACAGCTGATGTGCCCCTCACTCATGACAGTGGGACATGTGAGCCCAGATATAGTGAGAGTCTCTGGAAAGTTGTGTTATATGTATCAACATCTGTGGCTGGCACAATCCAGCAAATTGGTCATGTGGAAGCTACTTTGTGTGTTGGATTCACTCTTGGGACCTGCTGCCATAGAAGCTCTAAATAGACTGGTGCAGGTTTCAGAATAACAAAACCAGCATAGCCACTAGATTGTTCAGCTGGCACTTTTAGGATACTGCACCTTGGTCCCCTTTTTCAATGCATTTGTAACACTTTATGCATCCATGGATCATGGATGCTTTTTTAAGGATTTATTTCTAAGGACAGGCATTAAAAACTGCTGCCCTTCAGCCTCTCTTTAGTATCACAGGTTTTTACAATGTATTTAGGTGGCATTGTCTCTTTGATGAACATCTAACATGCGCTGGACCTCTGAGAAATGAGTACATCAGAGGTCCAGTGCATCTTAGATGTTTTGGGGATAAAGTTAGAGAGGCCAGACTGAGATAGTTTGGACATGTACAGAGGAGGGATAGTGAATATATCGGTAGAAGGATGCTGAGGTTGGAGCCACCAGGCAGGAGACAAAGAGGAAGACCAAAGAGGAGATTTATGGATGTAGTGAAAGAGGACATGAAGTTAGTTGGTGTGAGAAAAGAGGATGCAGAGAATAGAGTTAGATGGAGATGATTCACTGTGGTGACCCCTGAAGAGAACAGCCGAAAGGAGTAGTAGTAGTAGTCTCTTTGATGGGAAATGACATCTGGATAGAGCCAAAATTGGAACTGCTCTACTCTCTGTTCCCACCAAGAAACAGGCCATTCAGAACACACCCACCCTCCTGTCACACATTGTGAATACACTTAGAATAACCGTGAACTCAAGGTGTGGAGCTAAAGCAGTGAGCAATCTAGACGTGGTTTAAGAATATGCACCTAGGCCCCAAACACCTCCAGCTGAAATATGACCTTGTTTCAGTGAAAGGATTCCAAGCACTGGCTCTCTGCTAATAAAAGGTGTGTACATGTATCTGGTTGGGAGTGATACCCCATTGAAGAGAGATAATGTTTATGGATGCCTAACTCATGTTGTGGATGTGTGGTTTCCCCTAATTGGTAAGATCAGAATACATCAACTATCTGGCTGAGGTCAGTCTATTTGACCCTAAAGTTTTTTCTGGGTTTCAAACAATGTTACACATTCATGGTGTTAGGTCCATACTGAGCCAACATCAGATAGTGGCTAAGTGCTGCACTGTGCATGGTTAAACTATCCAAAAGGCAATGTACAACTTTGTTGCATTTCACTAGCTTCCCTTTGTCATGGCTATTGCATATTTTTAAAATTACCTTTACTTTTTGATTCTCCCTCTCTTATAGTTAGAATATTTGTTCCATGTATACACAAACAGCTGGATGTCATCATAAAAACTTTCCAAAAAAAGTTCCGGCAGTAAGCTGTTGCTAGCTTGGTTTAGCTTGGCTAGGTAGCTTACCAACCATTTCAAACTTGAGTTAATTCATAAAAAGCTTAAACCCCTGCACAGAAGCCATTGTTTACCTCTCAGAGTCATGCTACAGTTTCTCAGGTGTGCAAAGAGCATATTGCTAACAGAGTTATCCTTTCAAGACAGTTAGCAAATCAGAGCAAGGCTATTTACATATTTACTTGTAAGTGCACCCCCCCCAAATAAAAATAAAAATTAAGGCACAACTCCAAGCTCTGCTATTTTATCTAAATGGGCTTTTATACCATTCTAAAATGGCACAAGAAAAAGAAACCTTGTACAGTTGCAAGAAAGGTATGTGACCCTTTTGGAATTCCATGGTTTTCTGCAATAATTTGTCATAAAATGTGAGTTGATCTTCATCTAAGTCAAGGGTATTTGTTATTTGTCAATACCCTTCAAAGATTTAAAGTGTTTATTGTCTTACTGTACATATGACAAACACTTTGAATCTTTGAAGGGTATTGACAAATATGATGTGCCTAAAATAATAATACAAAAAATCTGTTCTTTCTTGTCTTTATTGAGAACCATAAAAAAAACCTCATAGTGCTAGTGGAAAAAGTATGTGAACCCTTGACTTAATGACCTCAAAAAAGCTAATTGGAGTCAGGTGTTAGCTTACCTGGAGTCTTGATAAGAAAATGAGTTTGGAGGTGTGGACAAGAGCTACTTTGACTGATAAAAACTACTCAAACATTTTGCGTTTGCTCCGCACAACATGAATACGCTTATGTGAGCCATGCCTTGCCAAAAAGAGCATTCAGAGGACTGACAATCAAGAATTGTTAATTTACATAAAGCTGGAAAGGGTTACAAAGTGATTTCACGGACTTTAGAAAATCACCAGTCTACAGTTAGGCAAATGATATACAGAGACACTTTGGTACTATGGCTAATCTTCAACCTTTCCTTATCACTAAACACCGTCCCACCCTGCCTTAAAACCTCCACTATCATCCCCATCGCCAAGAAGACAGCTGTAGACAGCCTAAATGACTACAGGCCTGTTGCACTTACGCCTGTTGTGATGAAGTGCTTTGAGAGACTGGTTTGTCATCACATCAGGGCCGGTCTTCCTCCCACGCTGGACCCCCATCAATTTGCCTATAGGGCAAACAGATCCACAGAGGACGCTATCACCATAGCGCTCCATACTGCGCTGAGCCATCTGGAGCACCAAGGAAGTTATGTGAGAATGCTCTTCCTGGACTTCAGCTCAGCTTTCAATCACATCATCCTGGAGATCCTGGTCCAGAAATTGTTACACCTGGGACTCTCCACTTCCTGACGAATAGACCACAGTCCGTGAGACTCGGCCCTCATATGTCCAGCACCATCACACTTAGCACCGGGTCTCCACAAGGATGTGTTTTGAGTCCCCTCTTGTTCACACTCTACACATCAGATTGCTCCCCGACTCATCTCTCTAACACCATCATAAAGTTT
>JAQLOM010053034.1:0-26984 GCA_030068315.1 Chrysichthys thysi
GTGTGTGTGTGTGTGTGTGTGTGTGTGTGTGTGTGTGTGTGTGTGTGTGTGTGTGTGTGTGTGTGTGTGAGACCTCTGATCCATGCTGTATTCCCACCTCACACCTGGCGATCTAGGTATACCCAGAATGCCCCTAACGCATGAAGGAACATGATTGAATTTATTAAAAATTCATTTTGTTTTTTCTTTCCAGCAAATATTTAAATTACAGTTCTGTTTTAACTGACGAACATAACGCTTTGGAGTACAGAGCTGGGCGCTGTAGGAAGACCGAGCAGGTGGGGGTCATGGTGATCACCTCCAGCACAATTGAGCGAAGTGAAAGCTCATCGCTTCGGGCTCTCTGCCTCTCGCCACAGCCGTCGCTCTTAATGGTGACCTGCGACTGCAAAGTGTCGATGGATCTCTCGACGCGGCCTCTCGGTTACCCCTCTCTCTCGTCCTCTCATCTGACGACTCGAATGCGACCAGTCTGTCTCGGGGGTTGCGCGGTCTGGGTACTACGCCGGATTGTGCTCGATGAGAAAACAACCAGCCTTGCAGGTTGCGATCGAAGACGTACATAGGCTTTGCTAATTTCTACCATGACAGGAAGGTTACCTAGCTCATCTGTGCGTTAAATGAGTTTGAGATGATAGCTGAGTGGTATTGTGGCCTGCTGATTGAGTATGTGGGTGAGCGTGTTTGCACGGTCGCATGCTCGTAAGCAGGTCTGTTCGCCCCCGTGTCCGGCGTTGTGTGTTCACTGGCGTGATCGTGAGTCTGTGACACTGCGCCCGCCGATCGATTGTTTCACGCTTGTCCTTGTGTATGGAGAAGCAGACGTGCTCTGATTTACGTAAGGAAGAAAAGAGAAGAAGGTGTGTGTGTGTGTGGGGGGTGTCAGAGGAAACTCCTCCACACCGGGGTCGTGCAAACTTCCCGACTTACCATAGAAACCCCTACATGTTAAACCGTGTGCGTTGATGGAAACAAATTGTCAGAGCTGCTGCTCTAGAAAGCGAATCAACACCTTCAGGTTGGAGAATTCAATAGCGCCGTAGCGTAATTAAATTTAAACATCATCATCATTTGAACCACGCGTACGGGGAATCTATAACGACGAGCCATTAGAAGGAGAACACGTTCTTCTGTCTCCTCCCGGTACAGACAGAGAAATGCAGCAATGGGTTCTCCCTGGGATTTTGACCTTTTTTTTGTTTTTTTTTTCTTTTTAAATTTTTTTTTTCCGACTTTCACGCGTAAACCACTTCTTGGAGCGTTTTGGCTTGCTATTGTGTTATGTGTTGTATTGTGGTGTTCTATTCATAATGCGAATAATCAACACACGGAGTTTCTGTGGTACCGCACAAGCAAGAGTTTCAAGTCGATATCATTACACACACGCATGGTTTTTTTTTTAATAGTGGGTAATGTCACAAACGTGAGTGTCCCCCCCCCCGCCCCGCACAATATTGCTTCTGTATTAGCTAAACAAGCTACACTTCCTCTCCAGGAGGTTTAACACCAAGCCTCATTGTGAAGTGTGTGTGTGTGTGTGTGTGTGTGTCTGTAGGACTTGTAGCTGATGCCCTGACATTTCTTGCATTTAGGTTTTGTGTTTGGGGATTAAAGAGGCACGTGTATGGCCAATAACTCCAATAAAACGCTCAACGCCCGTTCCTGTTGTCACAGTGCATACGAGACACCAGACATGGACGTGACCATTCGAGAGGGAAGCGTTAAGCAGAAACGCAGCATGAGGAAATCGTAGTTTGATGTTGCGCTTGTCCAAGTGCTTGTATTTGGCGAGACATGCAGTTCTCTCAAGTATGGAAGTAGCTACCTCACAGATCAAGGGTCGTCGGTTCGATCCGGATCTCGTGTCGCTGTAGAGTTTCACATCGTGGCGTTCTCACCGTGTCCGTGTCTCTGGATTCTCCATGTTTCCTTCCGTGTTCCAGGAACATGCTGGTAGCTGGATTTGGCTATGGTAGGTGTGAATGAGTGGCCTCTCCGAATCATGTGTTCCTGCTCACTGATGCATTAGTTTCTTTCCAAAAATCGCTTTTGTTTTTTTCCGAAAGAGCAACGAAACTTGGTTTTGGTTTGGAGACGCGAGCAAGATTTTTCTGGATGACCAAGACGAGGCTAAAATCCCTGAGATACAATACATAACCCCACCCTTGCATGTAAAACCCGTCCACTCCAAATAGGTGTCTAGTCGGTCGTCTTGACATCCGTGTTTGCGTCAGAGGCCAGACAGCTGGCGTGTATCCGAGCTGGCTCCGTGTTTCGTGTAAACCTGATTACCTGCACTACCCTCGCCCCCTGCAAACATCGCACACATGTACGTGGTGTGGTGTTTCGCTCGGTTGAGCCGCCGCCGTGTGTGCGCCACGTAGGTGTCCCGGAGTGTGTGGGTGACCTGAAAGTCCCAAGGACGCAGCCAGCCTGTCTCGTTCCGTTTGCCCTGCTTAGCCAGACATTCACTCAGCCGTAGGACGCTACAGAGAAGAGAATCAGGAAGAGAGGATCCTCTCAAACACTTAACGCCTGTATCCCGGCAGGAAATCAATATAATTACTCGCAAATCATCTACCAGTAGTGGAGAGGTACCGGAAACGAAAGGTGGGGGGAAAAAAGGATTTTTATTCATGCGTGAGGGTGGAACAAATCACAGCTGGTGCCTGCAGCACCCTTTTTCTCGGGCTGAGCGGTCGGACGTCGTAGCGGCGTCAGGCCGAAACCCGAGCTCTCCTTAACACCATCTTGTTTACGTGTCGCTCGAGTAACAGACGTTAAATGGAACACCAAAGCACTCAGCGTCTGTCGAGTCTCTTTCTTATGTGATTACGCTCAGCGTTTTGATTCTCTGTTATTCTACCCAGGCCGCTCTGCCTCTCGGTCGTCAGCGCGACGTTGTCATGGTTTACAGCAAAGAGCGATCCATGAAGAATAGCGCAGGTTTGGGGGGGGGCTGTTCCAGGAAATCGCAGGTGGTTCTATTCATCATTGAGTTCAGGTAGTTATCGGCTTGTTTGACACGTCACTTGGGAGTGTAAGGATTTCATGCCGAATGAAACGAACAGCAAGGCCCAGAGGAACGGAAACGGCTCGGGCGCTGTTTTGTTCCGTTAGGGGAAAGTTCAGGAATAAAAAAAAAAAAAAAAAAAAAACGCCATGGCTCGCAGAACGCGCCAGAATGTTGCTGTCCAGCCAGTTAATTAAAGCAGAACAAATTTTTAATCTGTCCTTTACTTTTTACCCATTTACATGTCTTAGGAGTTTTTCTCCCTGTTTCGTCACAACATGATGCAAATATTGCATCTTCAGCAAAAACTGGAATACTCAGATGTAAGTTATATTCCAGTAATGGAGATGGAAATAGTTGTTCTGAGCACTTTAAGGAGCATCTTGCAGTTTAGGCTCCCCAAAAGGTCGAGCTGCAGTTGTATAATTTATTCGTTTATTTTTATTATTTATTTAATTAAAAAAAAAATCATGCTGTTCATGGAGCGCAGGCCTTAACAGTTAACTCATTGCTTTGTGAGACATGGCTCTGTTGTACAGAGGTACACTAGGCTTTAATTGAGGCCGAGCGTCCTGGATCAAGCTCAGGTTAGATGTCGGCTGTTATCCGGACTCGTCTACACTCGGCTTGATCAGCATAGATGCTGCTTGATTAGCGCCATCCGTCGCTCACCTCGCGTTCCATGCCAAGAAAGGCCAACCTGGCTTCACGGCTCGACTTCAGTGTGTGTGTGTGTGTGTGTGTGTGTGTGTGTGTGTGTGAGAGAGTGGGTGAGGGGGAGAGAGAGAGAGAGAGAGAGTGAGTGAGTGTGAATCTGTTTCAGGCTCAGGAAGAGATATTAAGAGATAAGGAAAGAGAGAGGGTGTGTGATGGAGAATGTTCTCGAGGCTCCCGTGAGGATGTAACCGGTACATACAGACACGGGGAAAAATATTTTTTACAGAACCAGGATTGGGTTTTTATAGCTGAACGAATACCCAAAAGTCTCAGGATTTAAGGAAAAAAAAAAAAAACGCAATCTTATAAGTAGGCCTGTGTCTGGTGATGGATATCTGGTAAATGTCTCTCACCAGATGTTCGTTCATGCGCATATTTCAGTCACATCCTAGCAAGCCTGGAATGGTCCCACACACAAACATGAAAATTGAGGTGAAATTGCAGCATCGACAAGACTGTTCTAGAAACGCTTTGCAGCACGCGGATATCAAAAAGCACCCTGTGGTCTTAAGTAGCTACACGGTTAGGTTTCAGCTAGTGGAAGATGTGAGTGCTCAGATCAGTAATCAGCGATGGGATTAACAAAGACTGAAAACGCACGAGGCGATGTGAATCGCGCTCGCACAAAGGCGTTAATGAGTGCCGCACTGTCACATGTGAGAGCACTTCACACATACACACTTCCCTTTAGACTGTCTGCACTTTTCTTTGCAAGTCAGGTCAATTCAAGCCAAAGAGGTGTGTCCTAAAATAAAAAGTAAAACAATTGAAAATACTCCTCCAGGTCGTCTCCGCGCAAAAACATAAAAAACTCCCAGGCGAACTGCGCGTCATCACCCCACTCCCTAGCCTCCACCCGGTTCCAACACAGTATTTTTCCACACAGTTCGCTGAATAAGGTGATTGTGTCACCGGTACAGATCTGGAGCAGACCAGTTAGGCACACACAGGCTTTGGCATGACAACGTTTGTCTGTTTGTGTCGTCCCCCGTCCCACCCCTCTTCAGTGTTTTGCAGTTCTTTGGAATTTCTATTCATGGCAGATGCATTCAAGCGCAGTGAAGATGTTAGCCGGAAGTGTTCGTGGTTTGATATCTGATATTTTTATGCTATGACAACATAGTCAAACACCGATGGTGAAAGGGATCAGCGTTCACACAGTTTGATTAATCCATCGGACCATCAACACAAGATTGCATCTTTTTATGCCATAAAATCCTCCCAGGAAGCCCGTCGGCCAGAATGTCATGTGATCGTGGTGAACAGGATCCCTGTTTGTTAATTAAAGACAAAATAAAAGCTAAGGACCGGGGATCATGGGGAACCTCCCCCCACTTCCTCAACGGCACCCGAAATATAAGAAATACAAGATCACAGCTCTCGAAGTCACATCCAACTTTTTCTCTTCCCTTTCGCACGACGCTGTTCCTATTCGGTCGTTCACCGGGCGTCTGAATGAGCCGATGGTGACTATTCCTCCATGCTTTGGGTCGTGGCGAGCATACGCCTCCTTCTTGATTCCTCGCCACGGCTCTCCGTGTCTGTAATTACTACGAGGATCGGATTTCACTCGACACGTTCAGTCTGCAGCATTCTTCAGTCCCTCTGTTCACCCTCATGCCTGCCAACTAAAGAGGCAGCGTAGCGTCACTGCAGTATCCCAGTGAAAAAATAAAAGTGGAGTGTGTGTGTGTGTGTGTGTGTGTGTGTGTGTGTGTGTGTGTGTGTGTGTGTGTGTGTGTGTAGGAGAGGTTGCTTTAGGGCGGGGTGTGCGGTGACAGGCGCTCACAGGGGGCTTTGCGGCGCCGGGGAGGCTGCAGGGTTAATAAGCAACGTTTTGTTGTTTTTCTGAGTGGGTCTTGGGGAGAAGGAGGCTACTCGATGCGAGATGTTTGCACCAGCACTGATCTGTCAGAATGTCAGCGGAACAGGAAGCACGCCGCCTGGCTCCTTCTGGGAGCTGTCAAGGAGATACAAGTTCAGCATCGCAGACACGGGCATGCGCACTCGCAGACCTTTCACTCCTACACAGTGTGTGCCTCTGCCAGCTCGTCACACCGTCCCTGATGTTCCTGGAACGGATTTATGAGCCGGTACGGTCAAGTCCACCATACAGGCGATACAGGGAAACTCCCCTCTACAACACATTCAATAGGTTTCTGTTCAAATATTTATGACCTTCCGTTCTGATTCTGGTGCCTATTTGTTGGGTGAAGATTAACGAAGTTTAACACAGGCAGCAACGATTGGTCTTGAAGGTCCGGGAAACAAAGCGGCTACGCGACTAGTTTACACCTAGGTAGAGCTCTGTGAGATGACTGGGACCATATTAGTTTGGTTTGGTGGAGGTCGAAGTTTTGGAAGCTGACCTGTTTAAGGAGAACTTACAGAGGACGAGCAAAGCACCGCTGCATCGCTCGCTTTAGTAGAGATGAATTCTAATTCAAGCAGGAAGTAGTCAAATGGCATTGTGGGTAATGTAGGAAAATGAAAAATGAGGTTTAAATGAAACGAGAAATCTTGAAAACGAAATCTTGGACGCTTTTGAATGATACAGCTTGGTCATATAAAGATTAATGTGCATGTTCTTCTATTTCCTGGTAAATTGTGTGTGTGTTGGGGAGGGTTGGACCCTGATTTCCTTGTTTTGGATTTCTAAAACAGTCATTTTATATTCCAATACTTAATTCACACTCCTGTGGACTTAAAAATAAAGGTGAACCTGCATTATATTCAGCGTGCACCTATCCACAAGCATGACCTTGAAGCACCGAGTCCTGAGCTGCAGTCTTTTTACGGTCACACGAACAGGTCCTCTAACCCTGAGAAACAGCTCCGCTTTCAGACCTTCATGCTGAGTTAGCCTACTTTCGCCAACAAGCTCTTTACTCCAGAAGGACAGTCTTGGACCCCATGCCAACTGAGCCTAGTGGTGGAATTAAGGCTAAAGGCTAATTCCACGATTGCGCTACTTGATGCACAAGACACGGTTTTCTTAATTGTTTTTGACCATCATTAATCATCAGAGTCGATTGAGCGCGTCGAACCAGCGGCCCACGAGAGTGTTCTGAGGTTGGCCGTTCAGCTTCGGAAATCAGCGCAGAAGAGAAAGGGAGGTGAGCGAATCAAGCAGAGAGAGAGAGAGAGAGAGAGAGAGATTCATCAGATTGTCCGTGTTGCTAGAATGGTAGCTAGGCTAGCTTGTTTGGCTTCACTCCAATCCGTGCATTACTGCACTTGATCGGGTATAGCGAAGAAATGTAGTGAAGTAAGCCACTCTAATGCATAATATATTATTTCTAGGCAATTTGGAACACAGCCTCTGTTTCCGTGGTACAAAATGTTCTGAGTGGCAGAAATCTGGACTGATGGACAGGTTTGAAATCTCAAATGTTAAGTGACCTTGGTTGGGAGCCCCGCGCCCCTTTCTTCAAGCTCACATTGGGAATGTTCTCATGTTGAATACATATATTTCTCCCCATCGAAGTTGCACTTTCTCTCTCTCTCTCTCCTTGAAGGTCAGTGGTGAATGTTTTGAGTTCAGGCCTGTCATGGAGACTTGGACATTTACAGGGTTTTTACAGTAACCACCAAGGAGAGGGGGGTGCTGCTTTCATTCAGATTTAAATACTAGCAAAGGTTAATTACAAGGACACTTTCTGGTTAAATACTCTATGTAATGGACAAAGGAAAATGACAAAGTAAAGGCAAAATACATGTAACAGCTTTAACAGAAGTAACTGTGAGAAACTGAACGCATCACTTTTCCACACAGTCCCCATGCAAGATGATGCGTTTGTCGTATCGTTCATCGAGCTCCTGTATTCCCGCAGAGAAGTTTTTCGGCCGCTCCCGAAGCCAGGTGAGCCCCGCTTCCTTTACTTCATCATCAGAGGTGAATCAGTGACTGCGCAGTGCCTTCTTCAGTGGACCGAAGATGTGATAACGGCTTGGAACTAGATCCGGGCTGTAAGGAGGACGTGGAAGACGTCGGATCCCGAGCTGTTGCACTGTCTGCTGCTGTGTGAGGACGTGCATTGTCATGGTGCAGCAAGACTGTTTTGGACAGTGCTCCTCTTCTTTTGCTGTGAATTACAGGTTTAAGTGCATTTCGCAGCAACGCACAGGAATTTGCGCTGTTCACTGTTTGTCTGTGTGCTTGGAAATGTGCCAGAATAGGAACCTTCACGTCCCCAAACAATGTTAATATGATTTTCTTGGGGGAGGACTGACTTTTGAATTTCTTCGAACCCTTTGCTAGAGAAGACAGATGTCTCCTTTCCTTGCTTTATCTTTTGCTCTCTGTGTTATCGCTTAATTTAAAAACTGCCTTTACTTTTTGATTCTCCTTTGTACTTTACCTATAAAAGAAAGACTGAGTGTTTGGAAACTTTACCAGTGCCCACATCTCCGCTAGAACAGACAAGTGGCAAGTCCTGTAGCAACCCACCTCCCAAATGGCTTTGTTCCTGTAAACACCATGTAAACCCCCGTCTTCTGGTAGGGAAAGTTTTTTTTTTTTTTCTTTTTTTTTTTTCTTCTTCTTTTTTTTTTCTTTTTTTCTGTCAGTCTGCGCAGAATGCGCGTGGCTGTCAGCCGTAGTCCGAGAGCACAAAAAACCCCATCAATCAGCCTTGTTCAGATCTAGTTTTCTCGTTCTTCGATGTCAGCTTGGTGTGTCAAGGCCCTTAAGCGTAATTGATTGCGTTTAGCCGTGACGGTGGTTTGTTTGTGTTCCTCTCTTTCTCCTTTTGTACCACTAGTGCAGTCGTGACGTTCCGGAACCCCACTCTCACGACACCAATAAAAGCCGAAAGTAAACTTTCAGCCGAAGCAGTGTTTACCCCCAGACGTTTACTTTAATCTGCTGAAACTCTGTCAGGAAAAAGATCCCGCGTTCCCCGGCTCTGAGGAAACAAGCATGTGCAGCACGACTTGTCTGTCACGACATGTTCTCGCCCGTGCTTTTGGGACGAACCTCGAGAGCCGACGCAAAAGAGAGATACAGGAGATCTGGCATGAAGTAGTGGCTAGAGGTAAATCTATAGAGCGGATCAGCGCCGCTGACAGCAAAGCCTGAATGTTTGAAGCTCCGTTTCATCAGGCAGCCCTGAGGGATTTCCCCCTCCGCTGAGAGAGACATAGGGACAGACTTACGAGCACAAGTAAACAAGAGAAAAAGATTTAAGTCGGAGAACGTGCGCCTCGTTTTCAGGCCCAAAAGCAATCCGTAACAACCAAATTTAGCGTGACTGTGATTTTTCCGCCGCTTGGAAAGGAGCGCGCGTGTTTCGCGTGACACTCCGTCTCTTTGTCTTCTACCCAAGGTGCGTGTGAAGAGAGAGCTTTTGCAGTACATCTCTGACCTCACGCCTCCTCTCAGTCGCCATGGAGTTGCTGTGGAAACACTGCGACACGGTGGAAGTCCCTGCGCAGCCCGTCGTGTGGACGGCTCCCGCACAGAGACGTTTCTCACTCTGATCTCGCTGTAATTGGGCAGTTATTTCGAAACAAAGTACAGCTCCTCTGTCGTGCTCATTTACTCGTGATTAAACTGGTGAAAAATGCCCCAGGATCAAAATCTGACACACCGTGCGACGCAGGCCTAGAGTGTGTCGTTGCTCTGATGAACAGACGACAGCAATCTGGATGCATTCTGCATGTAATAATGACATTTAAAGCAAAGACTGGTATCAGAATTTGGTATCCCCACCATTGTGGGGAGAAAAATCCGATCTTGTGGGATGACCGTGGCCGAGGATTAATCTCCGACACGCCGTCTCACTAAAAGCCCGTGACTAATGGCTTCATCATCACTACTTGTCAGTGGCACCCAGCCAAACCTGTGCGTTTGGTGGAGGAAATCCTTTCCTCCCTTTGCTACGTTACGCAATCTAAAGCAAACAATTCCACACTCCCAGTAACCGACTCCCCCTCTCTCATTGTTCACGCTATTCTCTTTCAAAATATTTAATCTGCTCAACGGCTTTCTGTACGGTCGCTAGGCCTCCCACGTTAAGGAGAACGGTTTGAAGAGTACCGTGTACTTATTCCTGCCTCGTATTGTTCTGCATGAGTGCCTCGCTGTTTGGTTTCTCCTCAAAGACGACGGAAGGAATTTCCTGCGTTTTCTTTAAGCTGCAGAAGGCTATGTAGCCAAGGAACGCCCATGTTGCCGACGCGCCATTGAGGCGAGCTTTGCTTCAAAGTTTGCCGCCTTTATGGAATTCAAGGAGAGCAGAAGTGATGCGGAGAACAAACAGACAAAAGCGTAGGGATGTTTGTAGTTGAGGAGACTCCCCCAGGTTGACGAGTGGGCATTTTTAAGTTCAGGGGACGTTGTACGCGAGTCGAACGCAGCGTTAAACCTTGAAGCGCAACATTTTTGGGATGTGCTTGTGCTTGATTATGTGCTAATTTATTCGTTCACGTCACTCTGCTAGCAACACCCAAATACATGTACACACACACACATTGCATCACTTCTTAATGCTTGTTCTCCCTCCTTGCATTTTTCCTTGGTTTATTTGCAGCATGTGTTGCATAAAGCCGACGTTACATAACGGCTCGTGGTTTCATTCGAAACGTGCGCTGCTGATCGCAGGATTCCCTACACTAATGTTGTGTTGCTAATGACCGTGTCATGTAGTTAGACCTCTGACACGTAGCGCTGATTACGGTACCGACGTGTGACGTGAAACTGGACCGGGGCTTCGACTGATCTCTTGTGCTGACAAGGTGCCAGATCTGGAGTCGGTACTTGTTCAGGGAACCAGTGGATATTTTTAACATTAAAGGGAAAAGGAAAAAAAAACAACCCAGTCTGCGATGTTAGCTGGACCGTTACGCAATCGGGCGCGAGTTCCCCACTGTCCGTGTGTAAAAATAAGTCGGAGCCGTTACACTGAAATTGCGGAGATGCTCAGCATAACCTGATTTAGACGGGAACTAAGACTTTCAGGGTGTTTCTCACACCAGTGTAAGGGCTACTCAGGGACGAAGAGAGGCTCACGAGGCGTTTCATGTCATAAAGTCTGTTAGCGGCGTGTTGTCAGCATGGCAACCGGCCGGATTTACAGGCATTTCCACTCGCTGTGGCTCCGTCAGCAAAGGCAGTCATACTCTAATTAAACTGCAGCTAGAGTATGGGGAATACGGCTGTATCGTGCTCTCGCTCCCTCTCTCTGTGTCTGTCTGTCTGTCACTCTCTAGCTTCATGTCGGCCCGCTCTCCCTCACTCTCTCTGTGCCTCTCATACAGCGCTTGTATTATGAATGGAGAAGCGTAGTGACTCAGTCATTCATCCCTGCTGCTTCAAATGTGCCCCAGTTGACAGATGAGCTCCTGCACTGGCATAACCGAACGTCTCGGGATCTTGTGTGTGTGTGTGTGTGTCTTCCAGTTGTGTTCCGGCAGCTTTGACGTGTCACTGATGGATCACCACACAGTAGCTCGCCAATGCAAGACCTCCCTCACCATGCTATGTCCTTGACGTGTAAAGAAAGTCCAAAGTTTTTAAACATCTGGAGCCAAACCGAACAGAGTAATCCAGAATACGAGTCAAATATGGGACCGTAAGCGTGTTGAGAAATAATTAATTGGTCCCTCTCCGATCCTAGCGATTTATTTATGAAATGCAGGTTCATCTGGAGGGGAACCAATTAAGCCGAAATCTAACAGAATGGAAAGTATTAGGATTAACGGTGAAGCATCAAATCGTGGTGCGCTACAAGTGCCTGATTAAAATGATGACAACTTTGGCCTTGGATTTAGGTCTCGATTCTTCCTAGCTCAACTCACAGGTTTCTTGATTCGCTTATACCTGGTTCAGGCTTTGTTCAAACAAGCCTGTTTAATTTGTACCAATTCGGACAATTGTAACTCCTGAACGTATTCCCGCCACAGAACGATGGCGTTTACATTTCACTGAGCAGGTGCTACTTTGTTGTTCCACGTTTTGTTGTTGTGTTTTGTTTTGTTTTTGTTTTTTTTCTCCATTGAGACATACTGTAATTAGCTAAATACCCATGTTAAATTTGATTGCCCTTCTTAAAAATCCTCGCCGGCGTACCAGAAAGGGCAGAGCCCGGATTAGTGCAGATCGTTGCTCGTCGAACAGTCCCCATGCTTTGGCAATCGAGTGAGACGACCTCCGTTTTGCAATACCCCTAGCTAGAATTGCAGGATATGTCGCAGTAAAGTTCTCCTCATATCCAAAAACAACCTTCTCAGGCTCTCTGGGGTACAAGGATTTAGATATTTAGATTAGCTTGTAGCTGTACTGGAAAAGCTCTGCTTGTTGAATCAAATAGGGATGAATCGGACTTTCTTTTTTTTTAATCCAATCGCAGGTCTTGTGCCATATAGAACACCCTGTACATTCTACAGCACCATTATCTTATGTATCTAGTAAGCGTTTAGAGTGAATGACAGATGGGATTAATGACTTGAAAGGGCTTAAAACTAATTAATGAGCTAAGAAGTGCGGTTTTAAAGAGACCTTTGGAAATCTCCTGTAAATATTGTTAAAACGGATCTGATTGGCACACACCCGAGAAGCCAAGCGGGATTAATTGCTAGAGAAGTGCAGGGATTTCCTATTTCCTGACCTCCAGCATACAGGTCCACAGCCTTTGAGCTTTCTTCCTGGCTGGGGGGGGATGAGGACGAGGACGAGACAAATACACATATATTGACTCACACTCATGGTCTTACTGCTACCCTGTCTTTTGCTCATATTGTATAAGAGGTTGCTTAACGTTCTGGAAACCCCGTCTCCTTTTCACTACAGAGAGCCGGAGAGAGAACATCGGAGAGCAGATGGGTCTGGACTTCTTGTGAGCAAACTCATGAGCGTGAAGGAGCCAGAGAGCAGAGATGGGAAAGTAAAAGACAAATGTCAGGAGAAGTTTTAATAGGCAGTGAAGCACGACAGGTTCAAAAAGGTTTGGGAAAGCTTAAAGGCCAGCAGGTCAAACAACCTTCTCGTAGGCCCGGGCTTTCATTCTTGCGTCCTTCCAACCACGATGTGTGGAAAAAGAAGCTTCTGTCATGGATTTTATTCTGGTTTCTTTTCAGTGGCTGAGATGTAACCTCTTAGGTTGTGCAGCTGGGCTTTTTCTCGTAGAAGCTTCCACTATGGACACGTGCACCGTAGTTAGCATCGGCTTTTCCTCCACTATGCTGAGAAACCCATTATGAATGCAACAGCAACCAAAAAAAAAACAAAACAATTTCGAGGGACAGCCACAGGTCAGGTAATATCCATAACAAACTCCTCGACATCCAGTTCGCCATGCCTACATTGACGTGCGGTACGACTCCTGAGTTGTGGTAAATGTGTTTGTCTTGCATGGATACACACACACACACACACACACACACACACAGGCCTTGAACCAGCCTTGCTGTTTGTTTTAGTTGTACCTATATTTAGGTACACAGCGCATTAGCTCGGAACTTCGTGACAAAGGGCGTCTCATTACAAGGCGTTTAGCGTGCTAACTCGTCAGACAGATCACTCATTAACTTCTCGGTTACGGTTCTCTTCAAAACGTGCTCGGCTTACACCGTGCCAGTTCGCAGGAGCACGCATATGTCGGAAAAGGCCGTCGGACGTGACTGACTGTCCAGAAATGAAAAGCTGCATACGTGTCTGAATACGTATGTTTTAATCAAATACGAATCAAATCACACTGAAGTGCAGAGTGATCTTAGAAAGATTAGTGCAGTCAGTTATGTGTGTGTGTGTGGGAGGGCAGGGAAGTTAAAATTAGACATTAACACTTTGCATCTCATCATTATAAACAGTTTGCTTGCTTTCTTGGATTTAATGCTACAGTGTAGCAGCATGCAGCAATTAACGGGTCCAAGCACAAGGTGATGCAGAAGTCTTTTTTTTTTTTTTTTTTTCCCCCCTCCCCATGGAAAAAAAATAATAAATCATTCGTTCAACTGTACCATCATCTAATGGTGACCTGAACCTGCACTTACAAGTGACCTTGCACCACTTTAAACTCACCTACCAAGTTTGATGTCAATACAACCATCCATTGCAGAAATACATCCTTACTTCCTGTTTGGCATCTCTGTTAGGGTTTTTTTTAGGCTGTCAGTGGTAAATGGGTTTGAATATCAACTATGTTTCAGTAGCCTCTGTGCGGGCCAGGCTTATGATCAGCCGATTTAGGTTTTAATAATGATTTTGTAGGAGAAGGTGTGTGGGCGGGGATCATAACACCTCAAGATGGCAGTCACTCCAATATGGCTGACGTTCAAACAGTCATATGAATGGATATGTTTTGATCTAAGGAATCAAAGCCACAAAGTTATTGGGAAATGAAATTGCAATGATGATGATTCTTTGGCACACAGTTTCCCAAGTTATGGACGGAAATGTGTGTTCTAATTCAGCCTTTTGGTGGCTTTAGGGGGTCCAAGTGTCCCACAAAAAACCCCCCAAATTTGCTAAGAATACCTTTAGGACTATTCTGAGTCTGTGCACCTGATTTCTTTCCAAGGGCTGTTTATAGATTCCAATATCAGGTATAATAATAATAATAATAATAATAATAATAATAATAGGAAAACACACTTGGATCAAATAAGGACTGCTGCGCATTTGATGCTTGGACCCCTAATGGCTTGTAAAAATGTGCCTTTAATAAGCTCACTGATTGTAAGTCTGCAAAATATCCACACAGGCCCACAAGGCACTTTCTTTCCTAATGTAAGTAGAGAATTGAGAGAACACGGAGGCGCATAGAAAGTAACGTTTCTATGCTGTTCAGGTCTTTAAAAAAAGAACATGGAGTACTGTGCTGTATCGAGAAAAATATCAAAGATCAATCTGAGCCAGCCGAAGGTGCTGAGGCGCTTCTAAAAATGAGCGCGGTGTGTTTTGACACCCCTCTAGTGAACCTGCACGTCCCGGCTTTGGAGTGGGTGGACATCACGTAGACCTTGAGGCGCACGTTGACTGGTAAAAAGCTGTCGCTTAAACCAGCAGAGGAAACCTTTGGCACCTTTTGGCTTGTCATTTTAATCTGTGGGGAGCTGGAGCTTTATTCACTGTGACAAGCTAATCATCGGCAGTGGACTGGGCTGTGCCTCTCGCGAGGAGAGATGGATTAAACGGAAACCTTCCCGTGCCTTTAACGCCGCTCGGCCGCTCAAGTGCGACTGATCTTTTAAACGTCGATGGCCGTCAGTGGTCCAGCCCTCCAGCATTTCAGAGGGGTCTTCTGCTTCCACGCTGGTGTCGGTTTTCCACAGATGGATTTAGCAGAGGTGTGCAGGAGCTTATGACATCTGTACATCTTGTGTAAAGGAACAGAAATATCTCAGGACAACACCCAGCGCATGGTGACGGTGATAAGGCGTGAAGGACCGGTTTCACACCGGCAAACTCGCACATTTGCTGGTGCTGGGGCTCATTAGATTTGTGTGTCAAGCAGTTAACTCTTGAGTGTACTTCAGCTTCATCACAAAGCATGTTCAGCAAACCTCAAGCCATGGCAAACAGCTACTTCAGTCCTGGGTTAATTGGATGCAGCTATCTGAGCCCTGGTTAACCACACACAGGTCTAGTTTTTGTGCTCCATCGCCTCAACACACACGTACAGGAACTCGTGGGTGGTTGGATGGCTTTTGTATATATATTCGAGCTGCAGCATGTTCACATGAGCTTTAATAGATGCCTGGAAGTCATGGAAGATGGTAAACATTTCGCTTTATGTGTGTCGTGATGGGAAAATATAGAAATGTTAGTATTGCTAGTACTTAAAGGAACGGGCTGTCATTTTTAGAGCTCTCCGCTGCCTTCAGAGACCCCGCCCCCTTGCCTTTTCAGAAAAATCAGCAAAATTGAGTAGCGCCGCTTCGGGTAAGGCAGAGCTCATTTCTGGCCCAGGAGACATTTATACAGAAACGTATAACGAACAAACTAGCCAAATATCTCCTATGGCGATATGTTGCATATCATAGCGTTTTCAAGTGTCTGGATAGTTGGATGATTTATTAAAGATTTTGAAACATTAAAAACTTCCCAACAGCAGCTTTAATACACAGTCGGTATTCAGACAGAGTGGGAATGGGATTCTGGTAGCATATGACGAGCTAGTTAGCTAGCAAAGTGCATTAATGGAAATCTATATTATGTGTTTGTGTTTGAGACCCTTGGTGCATATTCTCTTCTCGCACTTTGCGTTTGTGACTTCGACCAGTCATCGATGGATGCTATCTGCTTAAGGTGTTGGGGTTGTTTCAGAAGTCAGTAGGCTTTGGTTGTTAAACCTGCTTGCATTCTGGCCTACTCCCGATAAAATAAATACATAGCCCGAACATGACACATGCTTGTGTCCAACCTTGAGTAGATCCATCTTGGCATGAGTTTGGCATTTCCCCCACTTGTAAATGTGCTCCATCTGAGAAACAAAACAGCCGAGGTCTGTTGTGTGAAGTTATCCAGATGACAGCTTTGAGTTTAAGGTGTTTAGACTCCTTGGTACATGAGCTGATGCCCTGTGATCTCAGTATTTCTTCACATCCTTTATCTGTTTCTCTGCGCTTCCCTCTTTCTCTCCAGCGAAACCAAATTTTACAGACCCTGGAGTCTGCTTCTCAAAGTCTCTGTTTGCCTTGTATGAACTCACTTCAGTTGTATGTAGGAGATTTTTAGCGTAATTAATTGAGGATGAGTATAATTGGCATTAATGGAGACTCTCTTGGGGCACAGCTGGTGTGATTGCTATAGTTAGAGGAAAAGGAGGAGTTGTTGTTCTCTCCCACACACAGAGAACCATAGCAGAGCCTAAAGAGCTCAGAGCTGGGTTTTTAAAAAATTTTTTTGTTAGCTATTCTTTGAGCACCGAGATTGACCCTTTATTTGTCATACATCAACAGTGTATTCTTGAACTTCTCCCTGAACCACATATGGCTGCGATATGTGGGCAGGCGTCCACATAGTTTTGGCCACATAGAGTGTTTCTCTAACACCTGTGCTCCATGATGTCATTCTGATGTCTCGATGTGGACTTCTCTTCCACAGGAGACGCTGTCTGGACCGTTTGTCCACACGAGTGTGAGAAAAGGACACAGCCTGAGGTCCTCTGGACGAGCAACACTCTTCAGTCAGCCCAAGGCCTCCCTACCTCCCCAGGTGAGTGCGACGGAATACAAAGGAACGTGAAAAGCCGCGCGTCAAACCGGAACACGCGTTAAACGTTTTCGAACGCCGCAGCAGTTTGTAAGTTGCAGGGATTCCCATCGGAAGCCTTATCTAATATGAAGGACGACCATGGGTTCGAGCTGGGTTTTTCAGTGCCGCTACAGATTCCCTCCGATTCAGTTAACGAGGTCGTGATCACCCCGAACGTCTGGTTTACCATGGCGAGATCTTTGTCTCGGTGTGGTCAAAAGGGTTATGCCAGTCTAGCACTTTTTAATTAATTTTTATAAAAGCTATTGATAGTTTGACGTGTTTTGCAGAAAGATTCGGAAACACACATCTGACACTGGGAGTGATGCCAACAATGCGACTGTAACAAATCACAAGTTTTGTAATATTATTATTATTATTATTATTATTATTATTGCAAGTAGTTCTCAAGTTATGATGGAGATGTGCTCTGCTATACCCATCGTAAGTGGAAGTTATCGTATGTTGAACCTCTGCTTAGCCTACCTTAGGTATTTTTTCCTAACTTAGCCTTTTCTTTCTGTCATGTCTTTTCCTGTCAGAGACATGCTGGGGTGTTCAGAAGACATGCTTTTGAATAGAAATGAACTCTTGAAGCACGCAAAAAACCACAGTAATGCACTGTACAGTGCAACGATACACGCTGCGAATTGTGGGAGAGAGTGACGCATCGCGCAAGGCGAGTGAAGGCGTCGTCCACATGTATCATACGTCATACACTGTTACGCTGGCCTGCAAGCGACGCGTGCCTGCAAATCTTAAATATTTTCCAATTTTTAGCGTATCACAATCGTCATCGTAACTAGGGGAGTACCTGTATTATTATTATTATTATTATTATTATTATTATATTTGACTTTAATTGATGTGAAACATTAGTTGATTTTTCAATCAATGTTTATTTGCTCATCCACAAAGTTATTGGGTTGTTATTAGCGATTAATAATTAAGCAAGCAAGCAATCAGTCCTCTTCAGCTCATTTTCAGGGCTACCCAAAGGCCCGAAAGAGTCTGAGAAAGAGTGTGCCATGTGCACCGACTCCAAAGGATCTCATTTGCACGAGTCAGCTTCTCACACATTCTCACTTTCCATATCGGAACCGATTGAGGCGTCAGCCTGTTCCCATCTAGCCTGTTCATTTCACATCTTTTCAGGCTTTTTCTAAAAAAAAAAAAAAAAAATTCTTTTTAAGGCCAGTGGTCATGGTAACCGCTTGTTGTGACCCGACGCTGAGCGAAGTGATTTTTGATTTCCCTCTCAGTGCAGATCGTTTGGCTGACGCAGCTCAGTGTGGCAGCTGCAATACGTTCCGAAAACGAGCTCAAGGTTAAGTGTCTACTTTTTTAACGCGGTGGATTATTATTTTTTATTATTATTTTTTTTTTTTTGTTGTTTTTATTCCACTGCCCGGTCCAACCGGCATATGGGCTATAAATTCCTTTCTAGAGAATAGCCTGTTTGATCCTGTGCCATCTCTCTTGCTGACTTGACAATAATGAGCGTATGCTTGTGTATGCATGTGCTAAAGCCAATTCGATACAGAGTGATTATTAGATAGGCGAGAGGGGAGAGAAGATGGGATCGGCGTGGTGCAGAGGAACAGGTAGCCCTTCGACAGAAGCACGTCATCTTCACCGACTTCCTTTATCTCGTTCTGTCTAACCACAGTCTATCCAAATGCCTGATGTTTAATAGCTCTGTGGCTTTCATTGCTCATAGTTTACTTAGTGGGAGAATCTGTATGCACCTCATGATTTCAATACAAGAGATCTCTTTGGCTCTCAATCGCTCACTCACTCACTCCGCTTGTGGCTCCAGCAAACGCAGTGTAATACGACCTCTTTGATGTTTTGGCACGATGAGGTTTGATGTATCTGAGTCAGCATATGATAATCCCTGCTAATGCTATTCTAACACGTCTGGCACGCCACTGACTGGACTATTATTACAAGACTGCAGCTCGAGAGCGTCTTATTCTGGAGTATTTTTACTTCCCTGAGTCAATTTGTGTTTTTTTGTTTTTTTTTATTGGTTTGTTTGTTTTTTTGTTTTTTGTACATGATGCACTTGAGCCTTAAGAAATGAAGAATGTTAGTGTTTTAGTTCTTAAGTAATATTGGCTCATTATTACCTAGCTGTTAGCTATAACCGTATCATTTCTCTAATCATGACCCTGCAAATTAGAAAAGCACTTTTATGTGCTGTGTGTCGTCCCCCCCACCTCCACTCCAGACTAAACGACTCTGTGAAAAGGACGCCAGGTGCGAGAAAGAAAGAAAGCTGTTGAATTATTTAACTTGTGCTGTTTTGCTTTGAATTGCTCTCTCAACGCAGCACCTGAGATCCTTCATGTTTTGTCCCCGGGCACTCAAACCCGAGCCTCCGAAACTCGGCCCCGTCGTTTACTAACGCTTTAAGTTCTATCTGCCGTCCTCCCGCGCTAATTCGATTCCCTTTTCAGATCTGTATTGCCACACATCAGATAGCGTTAGACGGGACAAGTGTCGCATTCTGTCGTTAACGTCTTGTGAGGATTCTGCGCATTTCATTACCTCATTCCATCCCGCCGTGGCTCCAAATGCACGTGCATCTCCATCTCTCTAGACATTCAGGAAGATGGTGTCTCGGCTTTTCCTTTGCTTCCATCCATCTCGCGCTCTCTCCCTCAAACCCCCCCCCCATCCTGCACTGATATCCTCTCCCTCTCTTTCTCTCTACCCGCATTGCTGTAGCGAAGGGGCCAGATGTGGCATCGATCGCCAGGGTTCTGCGGCTCTCGCCCTGCGCTGTGCTGACAGGTCATCGCTCCCGCCGCAGCTCTTCTGAGTCGCGTCTGAATTCACAGATTTCTTTGTCATACCTAGCGTCTTTCCGACAGTGACCGGCTTTGATGGACAGAATAACCGATCAACAGTGGTGTTATACCCTTCTAGTTTCTTCTCCTTCGATCTCTGCTTTCCCTTTTCACTTACTTCGCCATGCAGGCTACGGCAGTACAGTACGCCCAGGCTCCAGATGACTAGCAACCGAAGAGCACACACTCTTGGGTGCGTTTTGTTATTCTCTTGGTAAACCCCACGACACCTGAACGCCGTATATGGTCAGGTCGTGAATCATCCCTGGCAGCTTGGAACATTCCGCTGCCTTATTTGAGGCGAGTTAAAGGGAGCCTCCATCACTTCCACTTTGTCCTTGGCAGAAGCTGCTACTTTAGCTGTATTATAATCCTCTAAGTGAGAGTGTGTGTGTGTGTGTGTGTGTGTGTGTGTGTGCGCGCGCGTGTGTGTGTGTGTGTGTGTGTGTAGCCTCTACAGCACTGCAGAGTGGCATTATGTTCTGTAGTATTCGCTTATCACAGACCTTTATCAGGGTTTCCCCGGTGTATTCCGTCTTCCTGTACGTGTGTGTGTGCGATTAGTATTTTTGAAGGAATGATTAGTATTTTTATTCTTATCTTCGTCTCAAATCAGTGTGACGCTGTCGCTATGGTCATGGCGTCATGATAATCATGCCGTTGTAATGCTGTCGCTGTGGTCCCGGCATCACCATTGTCGTGGCGTCGTCGTTGCAGTTAGCTTACATTAACGCAGGCTACTAGTCTGCTTTAATGTGCAGTGGAATCCTTTACTGGGGGATTGTTTTTCTCGCTACCTATAACTCCAGGAGCAGGTCTGTTCGTGCAGCGCACTCCATGAGACACAGGCTCACCTTTCCGATCCTGAAAGCCTTGCTGTTCCCGTTACAGTACGATTAGGTTAAAATGGTAACGATGCACAAATTCCCCATGGTATTTTCTGTATCTGTGTAATGAAAGGCACGGCATGAGGACGACACCACTGTGGACAGCTGCATGTGCGCCTACACAATACGCTGTTTTACTCAACAGACAGGGAGCAGATAATAATGTGCAAGGGTAGGATGGCTTGGGGTGGGAAAATAGGGGTGTGTGTGTGTGTGTGTGTGTACCCACCCATGACAGTGCAAATGTGAGAGAGATTACAGGAAACACTGCAGCGGATAAACACCCAAACATTCTCCTGTTCCTTGAAGATATCGCGAAATCAATAATAGTCAGAAGTTGCGGCGTTTGTTTATTTATTTATTTATTTTATCCGTTAAGCTAATATTCCCAATCATTCTCAGCTCACGGTCTTCACAAAGAGTGTCAGGTTTATTGACTTGGGTCCCCACTCAAAAAAAAAATCCTTCTCTGTTTGTGCGAGGAGCTAGCCATTAGCTGAAAAGGACCTAGCGCTTAACGCGAACTCCTCCACATCGGGCGGTGTCGCACCCACCCTGGCACGGATTCTTCTCCTTCGACAGCAGGACCGTGGTGTGCTCTGGATTCCTATGTTGGTGAAATGCCTTCCTCCACACAGCCTGCCTGCGAGTTTAAAATGTGTACGTGAATATGCCAACAGGATGAGCGAGATGATGAATAAAGCTCTGAGGAGAGAGGACTAAAAGCCCTTAGATCACCCAGAGTGAACTGTCCCACGGTGCGTCCTTCCTGGCTTTAATGAGATCTTCAGCTGAACCCCAGTACGAGCTCTTCCTTTTCTAGCGGCCAGACTTTAACCTCCACGTCTCCAGCCACCGCTCGACTCATCTAAGGCGTAACGAGTATTCGTTCTCGCTCCCACGAGATCTTTCTATATTGACGGTTCTCATTCATCCCATTCTTGTCCTTAACTCTTGTCCCCTGAAACGTCTCGCGTTCCCACTTTGATTTCTTGGCTGCTAGTTTCGGAGGACACCCGCTTTCTGGAGGTTCTCTCCAACTTCGCAGTGCTTCAACAGTCACCGGTGTTGCCGTCGGTGCCAGCGAGGCGACCACGTGCCCTGGAAAAAGCAGATTTATTACAGGAGTTGGATGAACATTCTATGTGATTATGCTTGGGATGTCTGACTCAAGGGCGAGGTCATGTTTTTACGGATTCCCACACCATCTCGGGGAGAAGGTAAAACGTTCCTTGAGGTGATGAGACGACCTTGAAGGCACCCACTGATACTGAGTAAATACTGGATCGAATACACAAGAAAATGTAGTAGAGGAATATGGATGTGTGATGCGTGTGTGCGTGCGCGGAGTACAATCTTCACAGCTGCTCGGGTAGAGTTTCCATCGAAGATACGAACGGAGGAGGCATCTGATTAAACACAGCCCATTTGCTCCTCTTGGAAGAGGCCGAAGCGGAGTCTGTTCGCTCACTCGCGTCTCTCATCTGCGAGCTCCAAGGATGCAGGGGTTTTGGAGCAGGAGATTAAAACTTCTCCCGATTTCCGCACAGATGTCTGTAAAGCTGTGCTTTGCTTAACGAGAACGTGTGGCGTGTTCCGGGCGAACGCTCCACACCGCTGATTAAATTCAAGTGCATCCCAGTCGACAGAGGCGCACTAAGTATATCGACGTTCCCCCACTGAGTATGTTTCAGATCGATGTTTTAACAGCAAGAGGGTTCGTTCCATGGATACTTGCGCGATGCCTCACTCTCTCGTGCAGCTCGTGGAGTTACCTTGTGTATCGGTGTACCGTACAGTGCATCACCGTGTATCGATTCACTCTTGAGTAAGGATGCCAAAAGAGCGATGTCCATTCTGTTATTAAAAAAAAAAAGGTCAGATGCAGAGAGACGCCTGAATTCTGAATGATGTGCTTGTTGTGTTGTGAATGAATGAGCATCCTGTTGTTCTGCTAGTCCCCCATCTCAGAATCGTCCTGTCCACCCCCAGCGTTTATTTCCATCGCTGAAGGTGCGACTAAATCTTTCTTAATTAACGTGGCAAGGCTAGGAAAGGCCCACACACAGAGCGTGCCGGGGCGTGTTATTTATTGGCAGCAGTGACGTGTAAGCTCCGAGGCTGCACGTTACGAAACAAGATTTCACACCGTGACATATTTGAAATGATTTTATTTCCAAGTAATTGAAAAAAGAAAAAAAAATGAAGAAAACTAAAAACGGAACACATTAAGAGCGCAACAAAAGCCTCAAGCCATACGACGAGAATTCTAGGGTTTCTTTGTGGCTGCCCGATTATCGGTGAAAAGCTGCCTAACCCGTCCGAATGTGACACCAGGAATATGTTTTTGAGGACACGTTTGCTGGTGCGTAATCTTGATAAATGTGTCATGGCATGGGGGAAGCCCCGTACATGATGAAACGTTGATGTTTTTGAGCATGCTTCAGCCTTTTCAACCACGGTTACTCTCTAAGGAGAAAATACCCTGGTTTGTTCTTCGGCTGTAAAATTTAAGGTCGGAGAAGTTAAGATCTCCTGATGTTTTCCTTAATGACTTATAGATGCAGCAAGACTGCATGTGTGTCTAAAGAGCAAATTACACGACGAGACAAATAATGATAAGACACAAGGCAACCCGTGGCCACCTCTGGCGCGTGAACTTTAAACAAGGAAGTGTAACAAAACACCAGAGGTTATACATACAGCACATACAGCATTTAAAATTTCCAACTGGTGTTTTTCTTTTTTTTTCTTTTTTTTTTTTTTTGTGTGCATGCACGTGTTCTTAGATGTCAGTCCCATATCCACAGACATCTCAAAAGTAAACAGGACCCCATTTTATCCCCATTTTATCTGTATGGACACCACATGGTGCTTCAATCTTGTTAATATTTTATTATTTTTCATTTCAGATTACAGTGTATAAATTGTTTAACCCCAGTGCTGAATATTTTGTATGTAAATTCGGGCCGTCGCTTTGACTTTGCACCAGTGGAAACTGTTGAGGTGGTGTTATCTTTACATGATGCGGCAGAACGAGTGGAAGCTTTGAGTTTTTCCCTTTTGTAGACGGCCCTGCAGTGTCAGTTTCAAGATTGCTAGAAGCCCTTGCAGGTTTGGTTTCACTCTCGCTATCTGTCTCCGCATCGTCAAAATCATTGTCAGACAGGTCAGATACATCAAGCACTGATTTCAGAACCTCCTCCTTGCTACACTTTCCTTTCCACGGCATTTTTACTGCATATCGTAATATAGTTCGTCAACAACCTGCTCCAGATGGTACCCTGAAACACAACAGGAACAGTATATTAGTAAAGTTTACAACGAGTGTCGTCGCCTAGCGAGTACAATTGAACAATTAACTTTGTCAACGTGTATGCATGGCCGTAGCACCAAACCCCTACATGTCGACTTTAGTCGACTCCTGCACCGAAAGGGTTAAAGCAACTATCCATGCCATGAACACCAGAAGTCAAAGAGTTTTGTGATTTTCAAAGAGGGCGTATTGTGGGTCAGTGTGAAGGTGGACTTAGCCAGCAATCGATTGTACAAAACCTTGGGATTCCTCTTGTTACAGTCAACAGAGTGATTTGTACAATTCAAAAGCAAAGGAAAGGAATCAACAGCATCCCGCTCAGGTCAACCCGGGCCCTCGAACCGGTGTCTTCAGACTGTTGAGCGAATTGTTGAAATAAATCCCCGTTGTAAGGATGCTGATGTCGCAGAGCGATGCCAAATGAGTTGGAGTACTTCTGTGAGGGATCTCCATCAACCTGGCTACTATGGCAGAGCAGCTAGAAGGAAGTTTCTAGAAAAATGTGCTTTTAAGGTATCCGTGTAGTCATCGTGGGACACAATAGCACCGAAATTCACAACCGAAAAATCACTTAACAAAATCGGTATTAATCTGTATTATTAGTTCAACAGACTTACTGTATGTGTGAAGCGCTTGATAGCACCATGTTTTTCTAGCTAGCCAACAAAGTTATGATTTGTCTCCGTTCCTGTACGACGCAAAGACGTAGTGTCAGTAGCCCTTAACCAGATAAAATGTGAAAAATGTACCACGCATACGGGGTGAACCCTGTTCTGGGGGGACATGCTTGTCTATTGTTCAAAACGATTGCATTTTTCTTTCCAGAAAGGCTTCCAAATGTGCTTGGATTTAGCTTTAGAAGGATTAGTGTGTGCCATTGACTCAAGCACTCCAACTTAAAATATTTAGTTTGCGTTTCTGCGGCTGAATGTTTAACGTGTGTGTGTGTGTGTGTGTGTGTGTGTGTGTAGGGGGGGTTTATCAGTGTCCTGGTTTAATCAATATTTCATGCAGTGCTGTGGTCGTGTGAAGGGTCTTTAGCTGATTGGTGTCAGGATCAACAATAGGTGGGAAAAACAGGCCCATTAATTGGATTTAAAAATTTTTTAAATTTATTTATTTTAAGACTTTCGATGCCAACGGATCAAGAAAGTCAAGAATAGTTTTTTGGGGAAAAAGAGAGGATTAGACTATCGTAATCACTTTAACAATTAAAGATTCAAGCACTGCTCAAATGACCCATATTAAATTATATATTATATTTGTTTTGTGTGTGTGTGACTCCCGACCCATCGTGCTTGGATGAATAATTAATGTTCTCACAATATCAATAATTAAATTTGCTTCTGCTTGAGTTCTGTATTTCTTTAACCCCAGAGAACAATCCCATGCATCATGTGCCAAGTAAGGAGTAACACACAGCAGGTCATGATGCTGTCGGAAAAGCATTCCCGATAGGGCGGCGTGATGCTCTGTGACGTGACGTGGAGTAACGGTCACCATCCAGAAGTTGTTTGTTTATTTTTTATTTATTTATTTTCTGTAGCTGCCTGGCCCTGAAGTGAGCATCTCCTCTAATTTGCCAACAATTATAAATGTAACTCGATCAATGAATGACAGGTTGTGCGTTTTTATTTGTTTGTTTGTTTTTTTAATGAATTATAGGTACATGTAAAGTCAGGAAACAAATTGGTAACGATCGGCACGCACATCAACAGCACGCTCAGGTGGAATTCTGCCCATTATCTTTATATCCATATACAAATGAAACTTCACAGCACTTCCATGTAGACATTGGGAACTACCAGTCAGATTCCAGATGATTTCTTCATTTTTATTTCATTCATCGACGAACACCTTGCTGTTTAGTTTCAGGAGAACCCGAACAGCGCTCGTGGGCTAGAACAGAGGGCCACACTGCTACTCCGTGAAGGTGTGGCAATTTCTTCCGAAGCCCGAGGATCAGAACCATTTTGGGATAAAATACAATCTCGCACTCTGATACGAACAGACGGCGCCTGTCCTTTCCTCTTGGGTAACTCTGTTCCCTCAGTTAATCAGCGGTAGGTGAAATTGTTGCACACGTCAGTTCACGGTGCGGCAAAAATGTTTTATTTTGTCACCTCGTACTGCTGTGCAGGAAGGAAAGAATTACAGGTTATTTTCAGAATGCAAGCACAGGTGGTCCTCAAGTTACGATAGAGGCACGTTCCGCTATACCCATCGTAAGTGGAAAATATGGTATGTCGAACCACTGCTTAGCCGAGCTTGGGTAGCTTGGGTATCTTAGCCTAGCCTACCCAGGAGTCTTTTCCTGTAGGAGACATGCTGGGAGTTTCGAAGACATGCTTTTGAATTCAAATTAGCTCTTGAAGCACATAAGAAACACACGGTGATGCTCTGTATAGTACACCAATACACAAGGTAACTCCTTGAGTTACAGGGGAAAGTGTGGCATCGTGCAAGGCGAGTGACGCGAACTTCCAGGTGTCGTCAGCGTGCTGCCAGGCGTCGTCCGAGTGGGTCCTACATCATACGCTGTTACGCTGGCCTGCCAGCAATGCCTGTCCGCGAATCTTAAATACAGTGAACCCCCACCTATCACGGGGGTCACGTTCCGACGCCTACGTCATTTTAACAGCATATGAGATGAACGGTCACTGAGCCAATCAGCGCACAGGACACACAACACAGCGCTCTCTGGTTGGTCGCCTCCCATCCAATAGCGTGTCGTGTACAATCTCATGTGGACAAACTAGCTCGCGCGTTGTCAATACAAAGCGGAAAACAACCAGGAGACAATGAGTTTAACCGGCGGAAATGGCGACGGGGAAAGTGTACAGGAAAGAGGCGCAAAACTCACGGTACTGGAGGTGCTGAGGAGAGACTCGCAGGACACAAAGCTACTGGACTGGAGCTAGAAGAGCTCATGGACACGAAGTGAAAGCGCCGGTGAGGTCACTTCCTGTTTACAACCGCCGTAACCAATCCTAACGCT
>JAQLOM010054546.1:0-17264 GCA_030068315.1 Chrysichthys thysi
AAAAAATCATATAAAACTCGCGGGCCGCGTTAACATTAAACTTTTATATCGTCCTGCGGGCCACAAAATATCATCACTCCCTTCCGATTGAAGGGCCAATGAAATTATGCCCCAATTATTTTTATTACCTAAAAATAATATTTTAGATTTCCAAACATTGCTTTTCCAACAAAAAACATATTACATAACAGGCCACTTTTCAGACAAAAACATAATGAAATCTGCTTGGGTTTACATGCAAAAAAGAGGCAAGTACAACAGTCAAAGTCTCCAGAAGAACCGTATCGAATTCTTCTAAAAGCTCAGAAAAACTTACCGACTGCACAATTTGTACCCGGGACAATTCAGTTTCATTTGTATGGCACTTTAACCAATGGACATTGTCACAAAGCAACTTTACAAAAATCCAGATATAAATTTTATATTTATAAATATACAACTAATGAATAAGCCTAAGGCAACCGCGGCAGAAAAAACTTCCTAACACAACATGAGCAAAAAACTTTGAGAGGAAACAGACTCAAAAAGAACCCATCCTCTACTGGGTGACACTGAATATTGCTATTGTAAATCATTCTTTTCTATGGTTGTATACTATATAGTCAAATAATGATAATTCTCTTGACAGAACTTTGAGTATGAATATTAGAATCATTACTCAATTAATTTGAGTTATAACATTAAGCCTATTGGATCAAACTGTTACAGACTGTTACAAACTGTTTTTAATTGTTCAGTATTGGAGACTTGAGCATAAACTGCTCTTAGCACGGGCACTCCTAAGGCTATCAAATGGTTATGGTTTCTATGTGGTACTATCCATGGTAATGTCATGGCGAACTTTAGACTGTCCTTATGGGTCCATCCTCAGCATCAGTGAGTGATCTTCAGATGATGAGAACTACAACCAGAAGTAGGACATCAGAATGAAGCAGGCAGGTCTGGAGGGGTCAAGACCACAGTATGTCAGGAGTAGCATGTGATGCTAGACAAAGAGACAGACAGAGACAGAGGGCAAGAGAGAGAGAGAGAGAGAGAGAGAGAGAGAGAGAGAGAGAGAGAGAGAGAGAGAGAGAGAGAGATTGATTATTAGGTATGCTCTTGTCCTGTAATTGTTAAAGTATTTGTACAGTATGTGTAAAGTGCTATCAGGGACTCTGGCAAGACTAGCTGTGACAGCATAACTAAAAGGGAGAGCCAGAACGTAACACAGACATGAGGGCACCCTGCAATATAGGGCAGACAGCCACTCCACTGTCAAAGTGGTGTTTGTTTCTGAAAGAGCAAAGGATTTTTATTGACTTTTAATGCTTTTGTAACGTTAGCTGTAATGTTAGGAAAAACAGCGAGACCGCGAAAAGCACAGCAGTGCATACAGTAATGAAGCACAGCGTAGCTAGAGCCGAAGATCCGAGTTCACAGAACCCGTGGTAGATGGTGGGGAGATGAAGCAGGGCGTGGAAGCTGGTATTCCCGGTGGAACGTCCGCAGGCTCCGGTAGAGGTGAAGGGGAAGCGTGAAGGCGAAGGGGAGCACCGGTTAAGTCGCGATCAGTCACGTAGAAGATTGGAGGGCCGAAGGCAGGCAAGGGAATGCGGGAAAACGAGCGATACGAAACTACGGAAATAAACAATAACCAGGAGGTCCAGGGGTAATCCAGAAAAATGAGGAAGCGTAATGTGGAGACAAAAGACAACAAGGAATAACCCGGAGAACAGAGACGAGCAACACGAAACTGGGGAGAGCTTTGAGGGAAAGGAATAATACTCATGGAAACAACGAGGAGGAATGAGAGAGCTAGTAGCATGAAACATGAGAGAAAGTACTCAAGTCATGAACCAGCAACGAGCCGGCGGAGAGTCTCGTTATTTATATCCAGTAATCTGGTAGTGGTGTGCCGACCCGGTAGTCAGTCTCTGGAGCTTCGGGAGCCAGCGCAACAGCGCCACGGATCGCGACAGAATCCCCCCTCGAAGGGCCGGCTCCTGACGGCCCAGCCGTGTTTGGCCAAGAGTCATAAAACTCCTGGATGAGGGACAGGTCTAGGATGTCGCGGCGTGGAACCCAGGAATGTTCTTCGGGACCGTAGCCTGCCCAGTCTACTAGGAATTCTACCCCATGACCGCGTCGGAGTACGTGTAGCAATTTGTTGACTGTGTAGGTAAGGGAACCATCCACATCCTGCAGAGGCGGGGGTCCAGGCATGGGGGTCTGTAGAGGTGAGGAGTAGGCTTTGCGTATTATTGATACATGGAAGATGGGACTGCAGCATAGAGAGCGGGGAATGGATAATTGGTAGGACACCGGATTAATTCGCCATACTAAGTTAAGTGGACCCACATATTGTTTGCCCAATTTCAGGTGTTCGGTAGTGCCGGGGAGTCCTTTGGTAGATACGTATACCAGGTCTCCAGCATGGAAGCTAATGGAGGAGCGGCGGCGATGGTCGGCCCGTCGTTTGACCGCCTTGCTGGATCGTAGAAATGTGTCACGGTCTTGGGCCCAGACTTGTCACAGACGGTGGATGGCCGTATTCACAGAGGGTGATAGACCTGTAGCTGCCTCAAAAGGAGACATGCCTGTGGAGGAGCGATGGAGTTGGTTGTGTGCCAACTCTGCCAGAAAGAGGTAGTTGGCCCATGTGGTGGGACGACGGAAGTAGTAGCATCTTAGATATTTGAGGAGTTCTTCATTAGTGCGTTCTGTTTGACCGTTGGACTGGGGATGATAGCCTGACGTAAGACTTATGCCCACTCCTAATTGTTTCCAGAAATGTTTCCAGAACCGGGCAATGAACTGTGGGCCACGGTCTGATAAGAGATCAACTGGGGGTCCATAGTATCTAACTACTTCTTAAGTATCAAGTCTGCAGTCTGCTGGGTGGTGGGGTATGTCGCGAGGGCAATGAACCACTTTGGAAAAACTGTCCACAACAACCATTATCACAGTGTTATCGTTCGACCTAGGAAGACCGGATATGAAGTTTTGCGAGACATGAGACCACAGGCGTTTAGGGATGGGTAATGGCAGTAGGAGCCCCTGGGATCAACTGTTTTCAGACTTTTGGGCGGTGCAGGTAGGGCAGGCGCATAGGAGATAACGTCTTCTTGGATAGTGGGCCATCAGAATCATCTCTGTAGAATTTCGAGCGCGCGATGCCGACTCGGGTGTCCTCCCAGGCGTTGGTCATGACCCCACTGCAGAACCTGAGAATGAAGGTGCCCTGAGATGTATGTAATGCCGGGCGGAGTGTTGTCCAGGGGGGTTCGCTCTGAAGGGCCCACTGAATCTCGGTCATAAGGGTCCATCTGACCTGGCCCACAATGTGATGGGTCTGGAGGACAGTGGCGGGTTCCGCAGAGGTCTTTCCACGAGAATGAAGATGGGAGAGGGCATCTGGCTTGCCATTCTTGGACCCTGGGCGATATGAGAGAGTACAGTTGAACCTCATAAAAAACAGGGCCCATCGGGCCTGGGGTGGATTAAGCCATCGGGTCTCCTTGAGGTGTTCTAAATTCTTATGGTCGGTCCAGATTAGAAAGGGTTGGTCAGTGCCCTCCAGCCAGTGCTGCCATTCCTCAAGGGCCAACTTGATGGCAAGTAATTCTCTATCGTCCACGTCATAACGTTTTTCTGTGGGAGTGAGCTTGCATGAAAAGAAGGCGCAAGGGTGCAGTATGTGGTCGGGACGTGACCGTTGCAACAGCACCGCTCCACCCCATTGTTGGAGGCATCCACTTCCACGATGAAGGGGACGGTTGGGTCTGGGTGTCTGAGAACGGGTGCTCTGTAAACCATTCCTTCAGAGTATCGAAGGCATTGTGAGCAGTGGCGCTCCAGTGAAGTGTAGTGGGTTTGTCTCCAAGTGGCGATGTTAACGGGGCAGCCATGGTGTTATATCCCTTGATGAATCGTCAAAAGAAATTGGCGAATCCGAGGAAACGCTGTAATTGTTTAAGGGTTCTGGGTACGGTCCATGACGTAATGGTAGTGACTCTAGAGGGGTCCATGGAAACACCCTGGGGAGAGACTACAAAACCAAGGAAGGTTGTCTGGTTTGCATGAAACTCACGTAGCAGGACTGTTACACAAGCCGAACGGCATAACGCGGTACTCGTAATGCCCGCTGGGCGTTATGAACCCTGTTTTCCACTCGTCGCCTTCTCAGATGCAAACCAGATGATATGCGTTACGAAGGTCAAGTCTTGTGAACATCTTGCCTCAGGACAAGAGCTCAAAGGCCAAGCCCATGAGGGGCAGTGGATACCGATTCTTAATGATTATCTGGTTCAGTATCCGGTAATCAATACAGGGGCGTAGGGAGCCATCTTTTTTGCCCACAAAAAAAAAACCGGAGCTGCTGCGGGGGAGGACGAGGGTTAGATCAGACCCTGGTCAAGGGCTTCAGTAATATACTTTTCCATGGCTCGGGTCTCGGGTACCGAGATATAAATAACCGAGAATCTGGTTATTTACTGTATATCCGATAATCTGGTAGTGGTGCGCCGACCCGGAAGTCAGTCTCCGGAGCTTCAGTAGCCGGTGCAACAGCGCCACGGATTGCGACAGCTTTTTATTGCATTTTTTTTATATAGAAAGGTTTATATGACATTATATGAGAGTAACAGATAGGTCAGAAAAATTTTCTTAAATACAAATTTCTTTTGTAAGAATTCTTTGAATTTACTGTATTTAATTTCATATTTTTTCAGGCTACATGCAATGATCTACTCGATGTCTTCACCAAGTCAATGACCCCACCACACACCCCACCACCAGCAGTGCCCTCAATCAGATTGGACCAGTGACTTGTTCAGGATGGTTCACTGTGATAGTCGCTCTTCTTAATTTGTATATGGAAAGGATGTACCTGGGGGTCAGGGTGAAAGGCCAAAGGTTGACACTACAGGCTAAGCTTTTGCAACAAACAAATTGTCTGATGATCACCCAATACCTTCCTCCAGCCAGTCCAGAAAACCCTAAAGCTCCAGTGCACTCAAAACAAACATGGTAGTGTCTCTCTCTCAGCCATTACAGGATTAAAAGGGAAAAATAGTTCTGAGTATAGCTTCTGAACATACTTCCATAGCCATTCCATCCACTTCCCTTTATGAAAGGTAAATGATAAACTGTAAATTTTATTAGTAAGTATTAATTAATTAACATTCTTTTTATATTATAGTTCTCTTGTAATGCAGTCAGCATGCTCCATGTTTATATACAGCAACAACGTTCTTAAGTTATTTGGAAACATTACCATACGTACATAACATTTATATTACCCAGTAATATAAAAAACAATAATAATATTTATTATTCAAAAATAATTTCAATGTTGTTTTTTACCTTTGTTTGTCAGCCCCCCCCCCCCCCCCAAAACCCACATCACACACACAAAAAAACCCACCAAAATTCTTCTAAATAAATTATGGAAACATAGCCCATATAAGAAACAATGAGAATATTGATGCTGATCAGAGAAAATTGATGCTCTAGATGCTGTCTCTGTGCAAAACATTGACAGAGCATTTTAGCCTGCAGCACTGTGATGAATTTGGTGTAACTAATGTCATGTTGGCCCACAGTGATGGTGTGTTTTTCACTAGAGGGGTTAACGGTTTTGACCCCAGTGTTTTGCTCCCTGTGAGGCACAACTATGTGCGATGGATAAGCGAGACAGCATTAACTCAGATTACATTGCTGAAAACAAGAAGCAATATTAAATCTGTTCTGAGGGACAGAGTAAGGGTCCTTTCACACAAGTAAATGCATATAGTATTAAATTTATTTAGTATCTAATAAATTAAAATTTAGTAATTAACCTCCACTTAATTCTTATTGATAATGCTTGAACAGTATTTAAGAATGATTACATTGTCATTACTACAGCTCAGTAAGGAAATAATTAAAAGATTCGAACTGGACTGGTACTCAAATAGTAACAATTCTCTATATTCATGTGATTGCTAATACAGCATAATGAATAATAGTAACCACCGAAAAGAAGCGGTTTCATTTTTTGTTATTTAATTATTTGTATTTATTACAATACTTTGGAATTATAATTAATGCAGATTTTTTTTTAAATGGTATTAGCAACTAGAGATTCATTTCTGCAAGAGACTTTATGAAAAATGATTGTTTAAAGAAAATTATTCTTATTCAGACTTTTTTCCCCTCCTTTTTCTCATGAAGATATTCATCATAAACCTATGTCAGCTTCTTCATCCTGTTTGTGAATAGTTTGCTTGTATTTTGCTTTTTGAAAGATACACCCATTCTCTCATTCTTCTAATTTTTCTGTCCTTTGTACCTCATAAAATTTTGGAATTTTCGGCACGTCTTCGTCTGAGAACCAGCAAGCTTCAAACAGCACCTCAGACCAAGTCACCCGACACATACTTGCAAACAACTATCACGCAAATTTCTCTTTTTCTTGCTTTTTGCCCATCCATTTTTCTCCCATTGACTGCAGTGCATTTATAGCTCCATTGAAATGAATGGAATTTCAGAATGACTGTCTTGTTTCTTATGGAAATACATCTCTAGTTTTTATCTGTTGTTTGTGTGTATGAACATGTACCTATTCATTTGGAGCAATGTTTGGTATTGTATTTGGTATGGAAAAGAATCTAGAATCTATAGAAAAGAATCTAGCAAAATGGAGACTTGGCTAATGGCGGTGCCCGTGTAGGCTGCGGCTTACAGAGCTCTTGGGATCGTGGTTCTTTTTTGTTGTTCTTGTTTGTTGTTCTTGTTGTCTGTCCAGTTATATAACTAGTTCAAGTTAAAAATGTGTAACAGTAGTACACAAATGTACATTTATGACTGTCAAACCATGCTTGGCTTCCGAAAAAACTGCACTGAACTTTCTAGTGAGCTGTCTGAGACGCTCCGGTGCCTTTGTTTACTCCGGTGGACTGGGCCGAAATGTAAGCACTGCAAACGGAAGCAGAAGCGAGGCAAGCGTGGTGGCGTTAGCACGAGGCTAAAGGCTAACCCCACCAGACCAGCGATACCTTCCGTTCTACTCACGAATGTCGGACAACAAGCTGGATTACATCATGCTACAGGGTGCGGTCTGTTGGGAAATGAGAGACTGCTGTGTTTTTGTTTTCACTGAGATGTGGCTGCAAGACAGCATCGCCAATTCGGCCATCCAGCTTAATGGCCTGACCAACTTCCGAGCGGACAGAGACACCTCTCTCTCTGGTAAGACTCGCAGCGGAGGTCTGTGCATGTACGTAAACAGAGATTGGTGTGCAAATGCTGCTGTTACGAGACGACACTGTTCCTCGCTGCTTGAGGCTTTATCTGTGAAGTGCAGACCTTACTACCTTCCGAAAGAATACAACTGCGTAATGGTGATTGCCGTGTACCTCCCGCCTAGCGCAAATGCTAATGGAGCGCAAGCCGAACTCAGCAAACTCCAAACTGCTCACCCCGTGGCTTTTTTGATCGCTGCTGGAGACTTTAATCATGCCAACCTGAAGACAGTTCTTCCAAAGTTCTATCAGCATGTGAATTTTGCTGCTAGGGGAAAAAACTACCTGGACACTGCCTATACAAAGGTTTGTGAGACCTACCGGGCCTTCCCCTGCCCCTATCTCAGATACTCAGACCATATCAGTGTGTTCATGGTTCTTGTGTACAAGTCCCTGTTGAAACACACCAAACCAGCCTGCAAGGACATCAAAGTGTGGCCGGCTGATGCTTTTTCGACTCTCCAAGATTGCTTCGACACGACAGACTGGAACATCTTTAGGGAGGCTGCGACGAATGGTGACTCCATGAACCTGGAGGAGTACACAGGCTCTGTGACCTGTTACATCTCCAAATGTATATGGGATGTTACTATTAAGCAGGTCACCACGAGAGCCAACCAAAAGCCTTGGATGATGAGAGAAGTGTGCACGCTGCTCAACACCAGAAATGCAGATTTCCAATCAAGAGACAAAACTGCTCTCAGAATGGCCAGAGCCAACTTATCTCGTGCAGTGAGAAGAGCAAAGAGGGACTATGCACAGAGGATAAATGAGCACTTCAGCAACACTAGAGACATAGCTCGCATGTGGCAGGGCATCCAGGCCCTCACAGATTACAAGCCAAACCCAATTAAAGTGACAGTGATTCCTCCCTCCCAGACAAGCTCAGTGTGCTCGGTTCGATAAACAAAACAAGGAGCCAATAAGGAAAGCAACATTTCCCTCCAGTGACCAGTTGCTATGTCTCTCCGTGTGAGGAGGACTCTGTCTAGAGTCAATCCTCAAAAGGATTCAGGACCAGAAAACAAACCAGGCCATGTGCCCAGAGAGTGTGCTGACCAACTGGCCGGTGTCCTCACAGACATCTTTAACATCTCTTTAAGCCAGTCTTCTCTTCCAGCGTGCTTTAAGGCTACCACAATCCTACCAGTACCAAAGAAGTCATCTGTGATGTGTCTGAACAACTACCAGCCGATCGCACTCACATCGACAATCATGAAGTGCTTTGAAAGGCTGGTCTTGGCACATATTAAGGCATGTCTCCCTGCCTCCTTAGACCCCCTCCAATTTGCATACTGGTCAAAAAGATCCACCGAAGATGTCCTTTCCTCTGCGCTCCACCTCTCTTTGACACATCTAGACAAAAGGGATACTTATGTCAGGATGTTGTTCGTAGACTTTAGCTCCACCTTCAACACAACCATCCCTCAAAAGCTGATTGTGAAGCTGAGTGAGTTAGGCCTGAACACCAACCTCTGTAATAGGATTTCGGATTTCCTAACAGAGAAGCCCCAGTCTGTACGGATGGGCAGAAACACTTCCAACACCATCATGCTGAGTACGGGAGCTCTGCAGGGTTGTGTTCTCAGTCCAATACTCTTCACCCTGCTGACTCATGACTGCACAGCTATACACAGTACTAATCACATCATCAAGTTTGTAGATGATATGACTGTGCTGGGACTGATAAGCAGGGAGGATGAGTCTGCCTACAAAGAGGAGGATGGAAAGACTGGCTAAATGGTGTACGCACAACAACCTGTCCCTCAACCTTGACAAGACAAAGGAGATGGTGCTCAACTTCAGGAAGCTACATCTTGCACATGCACCACTCAACATCAATGGCTCTGCTGTGGAGATTGTGAGGAGCACCAAGTTCCTTGGGATGGACATCCCTGAGAAACTTACATGGACAACCAACATCTCCTCCTTAACCAAGAAAGCTCAGCAGAGACTTCATTTCTTGCGGCGTTTGAAACGAGCAAGCCTTCCCCTTCCATCCTCACCACATTTTACAGAGGCACCATCGAGAGTGTTCCAACCAGCTGTATCACCGTCTGGTATGGCAACTGCAGCTCCTCTGATCACAAACTCTTGCAGAGGATAATGAAAACAGCAGAGAACATTATCTGGGTGCGTCTCCCATAACTGCAGGACTCCTTCAAAACAAGGACTGTTCGGAAAGCCTGCGGCATTGTGCAGGATCCCCCTCACCCCTCACATGGACTATTTACCCCCCTGCCATCCTGAGGAAGGTACAGCAGCATGAAAGTCAGGACGACCAGACTGAAAGACAGTTTTTATCCCCAGACTGTCAGGCTCCTCAACACCATGCTGCCCCCACCAGGTTTCTCCATTCCATCTCAACCCTTGATAAATTGTTAAATTATTTTTAATATATACATTAGGAGTAAACATTATTGTGTTTTTCTTATTTATTACATCTAAATATTTACACTATGAGTAAACGTTATTACATGTCTGAAACCGTGGGCCCTGAGCCTCGTCATTATGTTTTTTTTCTGTGTACCTGTACATAGGAAAAATGCCAATAATGTTCACTTGACTTGACTTGACTTGAAAAAGACTTGAAATATAATGATGTAGTGTCCCCTAGTGTTGGAATATAAAAGTATCCTATTATTCCATTTAAAAATTTCCATTTAAAATTAGCTTTTTTTTTGTTTTAGAGTATTTTAATCAAAACTCACAGGATATTATATGAGTATTTTAGGTGTGTAAGTTTCTGACAAATTTGTGTCTCTCAGGCTACCCTCTGCAGTTAATTCCTGAACATGCTATGTTCAGTTTAAGACTGTAAAAATCTATTTCAGCTGCATTTAAATCAGTTCAAGTAGTGTCTAAAAAGCATGTACTTCATGACTTCATTTTACATTTAGTGAATATTTGCAACTTAAGTTCAAACTTTTTGTCAATCATGCATGTGTTTAAGTTTTTGTTGTTTTTGTTATTTGCTTGCATTATATTGGCTATTGACGGTCACCTCACACCACAGCAGAGTTGTTTTATTATTGATTGGATAGAATTATTTTCTAATAAAAGCAACCACAGGTTACTTAACAGGAAGGTCATGCCAATAAGTAGTCTTTATTTATGAATCACTCCATCCAGCCCTGCCAGTGTTGTGTGTGCTTGTGTTTATATTCTGGTTGCTGTCCTTGGTGCTGACTTTGTGATGCTTTTGGAGCATTGAGGCTGTATCCATTGTACAAATGTAACAACTTAATTGAAAGTTAGTACTTAGTAACCACTGTCTATTAGAATAAACTAACATTTCCCCTATACAGAGTTCTACCATTCTGCAAATACACTGACAGACCTTTCACTGACAGAAACATTAAGACAGAAACAACTTTTCTTCTATACTCATCTCTACGTTGTACCAGTCCAGTATGGTCACATTCAAATAAAATATTTGTAAGTGTTAAACTCTTACACATGATATGACATATGGTTTGTTTATGGCATGCTTTAACTATAGGCATGACTTGCAGTAGCATAATTAAAGGTTCACCATGCAGGATTCAACCACCTGAATGCCGCTATTTTACCCCTTTTCCAAGCATGTTTTAGAATGGTGGCTGTCAGGTACCTGTAGCATACTTCCAAGGTTTTCCTTGTTTTCTCCATGCTGAACAATAATCTTCCATTTTTCAAAATTGGAGGTCTCAAACGTATTAACCAGTGTCAGCAAACAGTGATTACTCTTCTTTCTTCTTCCTCGTCTTCCTTTCTTCTCCTTTGTTGTCCTTCTAGTGCTTCTCTCAGTTTTATGCTGTCACTTGTAAAACCACAATTCACAGAAGGTCTACAGGTTTGTCTATTCTGTGCTACTATAGTGGTATAGCATGGTGGCTCCATAGTGGTGGACCCACTCCCTATGTAGATATAAGGTGTTCATTCTGAGCTCACAAAAACACAATGGTATTTAGTCACATGTAATTATACACTGACAGAAGCATACCTATGAATTCTGGTATGAATTTGCCTGCGCAGAACAGGCTTACAGCACACCCGTTTTAGGTACTCCCAATAGCGGCACTGTTCGAAGAACTCATGCCTCTCCATGAACACTTCTGGATTCGCGCCATGCTTGAGTATCATGTGGCATGCTACAGGTTTTCTGCATTTGTGGACTAACGACCCAGACTTTAAAGAGATTCACTCAGGCACACCAAATTGTGAAGCATTAATTTGTCGACTATCACATCAACTTTTGCCAAGCCGTGTTTTTCCCATGGTTTATTTCTCTGGTATCTGACCTGGTTTATTGTGTGACAAAAAAGCCTTGCCTCCAACAATCTGTATGCTCCTCGTGGATATTTTGCCTGTTTTCTAGGATTCTGTGTGTGCCCACTGTCTTTGTACCTCTGCCCTGTTTTTAAAATAAATCCGACATGAATTTGATGATTAATAGTCTTTAACTGGACATTAAGTATTGTAAAGCTGCTTTGTGACAATGTCTGTTGTTAAAAGCACTATACAAATAAAATTGAATTGAAGAGTATTTGTCTGACTCCAGCCTGCGCATGTGTCCTCCTACACCCTATGTATCTGACAGAATGCTTCACCTCAACCAGGACACAGCAAGATTTCACTGGAATCAGGAGGACTCAGGTATGAACACCATGCTGACCATGTTTTTGCAGAAGTTGGAACTAGATATTCCAGCCCCCTATGATGGCTGTTTCCCCCAAATGGTTTCTTGCTCCAGTGTAAGATGTTTTATGTGGATCTAGTGGAACCCAGACCCCTGAAAAGGATCTGGGTCAGATGTATGATGCGCTGGCTCACAGAACCAGCTCTCTGATGGGCTAGATACCTTATCACCGTGGAACACCCATGCATACAGGATCCTGAAAGTTTTGGCACCATGTTAAAATGGATCTACTTTGAACTTAGGGGGGAAACACCCATAGAGATATTTTTTGGGGCTGGGCTCACTAAAGAGATGATTGCTCCAGAGCTCCCTCCAGTGGCCGAGACAGAGATGATTGCTCCAGAGCTCCCTCCAGTGGCCGAGACAGAGATGATGGCTCCAGAGCTCCCTCCAGTGGCAGAGAAGGAGATGACCACTCCAGAGCTTCCTAAAATGCCTGAGAAGATGATTACACGAGAATGTACTAAGGTACCCAAGAAAAAGAGGAAAAGAAAGTGTGCACCCAAGTCTTCACCTGAATTCGAGCCAGAATCCGCGTCCAAGTTTGTATCCTTGTCCAAGCTGGAATTTTTGTCCAAGACTGAATTCTTATCTAAACCTGAATCCTTATTTAAGCCTGAGTTTTTATCCATGACTGAATCTAAGTCAAAGTCTGAATCCTCGTCTAAGCCTGAATCTCAGCTAGAAACCAAGCCTGAACCTGAAATCAAGGAAAAAACATGAAGCCAAGACCAAGTATGAACCTTTATCCACACATGAATCTTCATCCAAGCCTGAACCCATGTCAATTCCTGCATCATCTTCTGAACCCAAAGCCAAGATCCAGCTTGAACCCGAAACCAAGACCAAACCTGAATCTGAATCCAAATTAAAGACTCTTTTTGAAATGAAGGAAGACTGGAAGCCTTATCTCCAACCTGTCCAGTCTGCTCATGTTCTCCAGTTCATGAAGCCTATTCAAGGTCTCCAGTTTTCTCATTCTCTTCAACCTGCCAATCCAGCTCAAGCTCTTCAGCCTGCTGAGCTGGACCACGCTCTTCAGCCAGCTCACACTCTGCAAGCTACCACATCTGCGCACACTCTCCAGCCAGCCCAACCTTCTCATGCTCTCCAGCCTGTCAAGCCTGAGGTGCCGCCTGTCATCGCAAAGCTGCTGCTGCTTGTTGTCGCAGAGCCACCGCTCGTCACTGCAGAGCTGCCACCCATTGTCAGACAGACGTCCGCCTTCACAGAGACGTCTGCCTTCACTGCATCAGCCACTAAGCGGTCTGGCCTCATGGAGCAGTCGTCTGACCGCAAGGAGTCATCTGCACCAGCCACTGAGTTATCTGCACCAGTCACAGAATCGTCTGCACCAGTTGCAAAGTCATGAGTTGTTGCAGAATCATCTGCATCCACCACAGAATCATCTGCATCTGCCACAGTGTCATCTGTCTTCACTGAATCATCTGCATCAACCACAGCATCATCTGCATCAGCTGCAGAGTCATCCGTCTTTGCAGAGTCATCTGTATCAGCCGCAGAGTCATCTGCATCAGCCACAGAGTTGTTTGCCTCCACAGAGTCTGTCTACTCTGTCTATGCCTGTCTACACCAAGTCATCTGCCACAGCCTCGCCTGTCTATGCCGAGTCATCTGCTGCAGCCTTGCCTGCCTACACTGAATCATCTGCTGTACCCTTGCCTATCTATGCTGAGTCATCTGCTGCAGTCTTTTCTGTCTACGCTGAGTCATTTGCCATAGCTTCCTTTGTCTTTGCAGAGATGGCAGCCTCAGCCCCAGCCTCATCTGTCTTAGCAGAGACACCTGCCTCAGCCATAGAACTTCCAGCCTCAGCCACAAAGCCACCTGACATCACAGCACCTGATATGTTCATAGTGCCTGCCACGATCACCGAGCCTACAACCAAACCTGACATGTTCACCGATCCTATCACAGCACCCACCAAGATCACCGATCCTGCCACAGAACCTGCCAAGATCACCAAACCTGCCATACTCACCAAGTCTGCGCCTGAGTCCACACCTGAGTCCATGCGCCATGTCATGGTCTTGTCCACACCTGAGTCTACACCCCATTTCATGGTCACATCCATGCCTGAGTCTACGCGCCATGTCATGGTCATGCCCTCACCTGAGTCCATGCTCAAACCAAGTTTCAGACCAACACTGTACAGTGCCAAACTTGAACCCACTGGGCTGGGGCCCCCACAGCGTTATAGTAAAAGGCACTCCGGGAGTAGCGCCTTTGGGGGGGGTTGTCATGAATCTGCCCACACAGAGCACACTTACAGCACATCCGTTTTGGGTAATTCCAATAGCAGTGCAGTTTGAAGAACTCACGCCACTCCAAGAACACTTCCGCAGCACCACTGGCGCATGTGCGAAGATTTGCACCATGCTCAAGCATCATGTGGGATGCTACAGGTTTTCTGCATTTGTGGACTAATGACCCAGATTTTAAAGAGACTTGCTCAGGCACACCAAATTGCAAAGCATTAGTTTGCCGACTATTACGTCAACTTTTGCCAAACCGTGTTGTTCCCATGGTTTATTTCTTTGGTATCTGACCTTGTTCTTGTTTTCTGGTTTATTGTGTTTTTTTGCCTTGCCTCTGACAATCTATATGTGCCTCATGGATATTTTGCCTGTTTTCAAGGATTCTGAGTTTGCCCACTGTCTTTGTACCTCTGCCCTGTGTTTAAAATAAACCCGACATGGATTTGATGTCTGACTCCAGCCTGTGCATGTGTCCACTCACACCTTACATATCTGACAAATTCCATAAATACTGTATATTATGGAAAATGTACTCTATTTCTGCTCATACAAATCCTTCATAATGGACCTTTAGCTTTAAAGAAATCAAATGAGGTTACTCAGTCAATTAAATTGTGAAATTAACATTTTTTCTTGAACCTTTGTGACTTTTGCATTATGCTATGCAGAACCAAGTATGTCTAGGCCATTTAGGGGGATGACAGGGCAGCCTTATCTTCAGAGCTATCTCTGACCCCGTTGTTTTGTGTTCCCTTCCTTCTGCTGTTGAAGATGTCACACTGGCCCACCTCCTAACTTTGCAGGTGTCATGCTTGTTTTGCCTCCTGGTTCCAAAGATGTCATCACTCTGCTTCCTGGCATTGAAGATGATTCCATTGCTCCACCTCTTGGCTTCAAAAATGTCATCACTCTGCTACCTGGCATTGAAGGTCATTACATTACATTACCGTCATTTGGCAGACGCTCTTATCCAGAGCGACATACATTTTTATCTCATTTATACAACTGAGCATTTTGAGGTTAAGGACCTTGCTCAAGAGCCCAGCAGAGGCAGCTTGGTGGTGCTTAGATTTGAACTCCCGACCTTCCGATGAGTAGCCCAACGTCTTAACCCCCTGAGCTACCCCCTGCCCCTGGTCAGAGTTGATGGGAAGATGGATGGAGCTAAATATAGCGCAATCCTGGAAGAAAACCTGTTGAAGGCTGCAAAAGACTTGAGACTGGAAAGGAGATTCACCTTCTAGCAAGACATTGACCCTAAACATACAGCAAGGACTACAATAGAATGGTTTAGATCAAAGAATATTCATGTGTTTGAATGGCCCAGTCAAAGTCCAGACCTAAATCCCATTGAGCATCTGTGGCAAGACTTGAAAATTGCTGTTCACAGATGCTCTTCATCCAATCTGGCTGAGCTTGAGCCATTTTGCAATGAAGAATGGGCAAAAATTTCAGTCTCTAGATGTGCAAAGCTGCTTGAGACATACCCCAAAAGACTTGCAGCTCTAGTTACACCGAAAGGTGGCTCTACAAAGTATTGATGCAGGGGGGCTGTATACAAATGCACGCAACACTTTTCAGATTTTTATTTGCTCAGCATTTTGAAAACCATGTATCATTTTCGTACCACTTCACAATTATGTACTACTTTGTGTTGGTCTATCACAGAAAATCTCAATAAAAAACATTTAGGTTTGTGGTTGTAAGGTGTCAAAATGTGTAAAAGTTCAAGGGGTATGAATATTTTTTTTAAGGTACTGTAAAATATAACTGTATAAAACCTTGTTTTTTTATTAGATTTGGTGTCTATGATGGAATCAAGAGATATTTTGATGACGGGGAAGGGAATTGAGTAAATTGATTTAGTATAAAATGCCTGTTTTCTAAATATAAAAACTATATTTATTTGCTGATAGAGCAAACTCATGCATAACCTGGTCAAACAACAGGAAAATGTCTTCTTTTTTAACACATTTCAATATTTCTAATATTAACTTATAAACCACTGATAAAATGTATTATCTATGATGGAGGCTGGGAATGTCATGAATCCAGTCCTTGGAGCGTGTATAAGGTGTACGCCCTCTGGTTTTGCTCACTAGCGGCAACATACCCGAGGATCTTCGCCACATTCACTGCCACAGAGGAAGCTTCTGGGTTGCAGTGGACTACAGAGGTCCCAGCATGAAGGCAGAAGCCTAACAATGTACCGGAGCTGGGAGTTTGATCCGATCATGAACAGTATAAATGGAGTCTGCACACAAAGATTGAAAAGCATAAGCTGATTGTTTGAATATTGCCAAGTCATTGTATTTTCCCATGTCTGATTTCCTGGATTGTTGACTCTGGGTTTTTATTATTTCCTGGTTTTCCCAAGGTTTGCCTTGCTTACGTTATCCTGTTTGTGCCTTTTTTACCTCTGCTTGTTATTTGGATTCTGTGATTGCCTGTGGCTTTGTGTACCTCTGCCTGTGTGCTGTAATAAACACTGTTGATAGACTCCTGCTGCACGTGTCTGCCCAAATCCTGCCTACCTGACTGGGAACAGAACAAGTTACAAATAAACTTGAATTGAATTGAATTGTTACACTGCACTCAAACACAGCTAAAAATTCCTCCCCCTGCCCTGCCTTCATTAAAGCTGATCACATTTGCATCCTTCCTCTGAATGCATACAAACAAAAACTGAAACAGTAAAAACAGTTTTGGTAGGACAATCTACAACCTGAATTCCAGAAAAGTTGGGACGTTCTTTAAAGTTGAATAAAATGAAAATGAAAAGATTTTCAAATTACATGAGCCGATAGTTTATTCAAAACAGAACATAGATAACTTAACAAATGTTTAAACTGGGAAATTTTACACCTTTTCCACTAAATGAGCACATTTCAAATTTGATGCCTGCTACAGGTCCCCAAAAAGTTGGGACGGGGGAAACAAATGGCTGAGAAAGCAAGAAAGATTAAAAAGATTCAGCTGGGAGAACATCTAGCAACTAATTAAATTAATTGATATCAGGTGTGTAACATGATTAGCTAT
>JAQLOM010055579.1:0-26870 GCA_030068315.1 Chrysichthys thysi
GAGCGCGGTCTGGTCCTCCCTCCCCCCCCCCCCCCCTCTCTCTCACTTCAGACACTGTATACCAGTGCAGTTCAGAGAACAAACACTTTAATCCTACTGCCACATTTTAAGCGATTTGGTCTGGCTTCAGTTTGCCACAGTATGCCAGTGTTCAACAGATAGAGCATGTTTGAAATGGCCCATTGATAGAGAATGAGGATTATTTCCCTCTTCTCCCCTGGACTTCCCCCTTGCTGATGATTTGCAGATGTTGGACAACAAGCCGGGATGTTCTTCCCATTCCTATACTGTAGGTCTGGGCTTTCCAAACTGGAAAGGTCATCTAGAGAGACAATCAGATGGACATGCACATCGGCAGTTCGTTTTCCAAAACGTTTTCTCTAGAATGATTTGCAGGGCATCATCTTGTCTATGGATGATTTATATCTGTCAAACACACAGTGTAACAAAGATCAGATGGGTAGGGAGAGGAAGCAATTTAGTGAATTGACTGAAACTTATTAAAACCTGAGTTATCAGGAACTTGCATATAAGTGGCCTGAGTGTTCTAGAGAACCTTCTTATGCCTTTAAGGATACTATAATGCCCAGGATCTGCTGCGACCCTGACCAGGATAAAGCATTTACTGAAGATGAATGATTGGATAAACGTGCTTCATATTCAAGAAGACACCTCAAGTTATTATTTAGTCACAATCAACTGTATAAATGCTTAGCCCAAAATATATGTGTTTGCATCAGACACGAATGTTGAATGCATTAAAAGCCTAAATGTTCCTATATTTGATGCTTCTTCTGGAAATGAAAGCATCCTCAATATTTATTTGTGGTCTGGACATTTTAGGTTTACACCTCACATTGAAATTGACAGGTATTTTTTTTTATCAATAATTTCTTCCTAATAAAGCTTAAATAGACATAATAAACTAAACAGCATAAATGTGGTACACATGACTTTGAGCTTTCTTGCTTGCATGAGTTAAATGCCTAAGATTTGAAGCTGTTCCATCTAAATAACATCTCTCTCAAGTCCAACCCATCAAACTGGTGTCCAACATGGTATCCCTGCATAGCTGTAAAGTATATTATACAGTTTATTGTTTTTGTTACAGTTCAGCAATGGGGAGAAATGCTCCGTGACTGCGGCTCACATGTTGTAAGATGAGAAATGAGATGAGAAAGCAATAAGAACTTCTTTTCTTTCTTTTTCTTCCTCCACTGTTTACAGTATGTGCTGGGAGGAAGGGCTTCACCCAGTATGAATTCATTATTTTCCCAAATGAGAAATTATTATTACAGAAAGGCGATGAGGAAATGGCAGCAGCATCAGCGGAGCGTAAGAATGATTCAGTGAAAGGCCTGATTTCCTGTTTAAACATTAGGACGTTCATAGCTTTCAGATCAGCAGCGGACCCTCATCACACTACATTAGAACGATCGTAGTTTTCTTGCTCAGTGGTGCATTGCTTCAGCAGAGAAATGACTTGGATATGCTCCATGAAACATAATTTGTTTAACCTGGGCACTGTTCCACGTGCAATTAATAACAAGTGTGGTAACATTTTTCAAACTACTGCTGGTCAGCGACCACATACCACTGACATTCTTTATTCGCTTTGAATAAAGTTTATTCTCTAAATTATAATTAGGTTTGATGTTTGCTTTCTTCCAAGAGTATTTCGATAATGCAATAGTTCCTGTAGCACCCTGCTTGAGTTACAGCCAGGAGGGAAGACGAAAACCATGCTTTGACCTTAACATCAGAACAACTATGGATCAATGACAAACGCTCCAGAATTAGTGAGTGTTGCAGGGAACAAATTAAATAGAACATAAGACAACATAAAGTCTCTTAGTAAGATGATGAACCACCACAGTCCTAAAATTCTCTGGAATTATTACTGGAGGGATAAAAATCTTTTTTTTTCCCCCCCCAAAGATATTCCATCAGTTTTGGGTATACTGATGGGGATGGGCAGTGCTGTCTAACGTGTCAATTCAAAATCTCAGTCAGGTGGTGCTGTGTTTAGATCAGGTGGTGTGAAGGCCATAGCACAGGATTTTCATCTCCAATAGTGAGCCCTTGAGTCCTGTATTGGGATGGAATCATCCTGGAATGGACCAAGCCCATCAGGAGAGAAATGGATGGAGGTCATCTGTCTGACGAACCTTTTAAGTATTGACTTGCAATGGCTCAGTGGCTTGCAATGGCTTGCAGTGGCTCTTCTGTCTGAGCGGTCAAATGGAGACAGCCCATGCCAGTAATATGCCTTATACAGAACAACAAAGGCTGTGAGAATATCTGTGAACCTGGTTTTAGCATGAATTGTAAGGTCATACAAGGAGTATGTTTACTTTATCTTCCTGCTCAAATCAGCATCTATACAGAGTCAGTGACTGTCAGAATCTGCTGAAAGGTTCGGATGCATACATTTCCAAAAGAAAATGGACTCAAGCCTAATTAATTCAGACGGTGATCTGAAGCTGGCTGTCAAAATGTCCATGATGATTCTGTGCAGTTGTCATCAACATCATCATCATCATCATCAACAACATCAAAAGCAAGAAAAGGGCTTACACACACTGTACATATGGCACCAGTTATGAGAGTGATAAGAATGAGGCTGATAATGAATATGAGAATTTACTTCCTATTATATAATTTTGATTATGGAATAATGTTGATTTTTATAAGTAGACTATAAATGCTATAAAAGGTTATAAATGCGCTGATGGGTCTCACAGTGAGAAGGTCCTGGGTTCGAGCCCCGGGTTCGGCATGGGTGCCTTTCTGTGTGGAGTTTGCATGATCTCCCTATGTCCATGTGGATTTCCTCTGATTGTCCAAGGACATGCGCGTTAGGCAGATTGGCTACTCTAAATTGCCCGTAGGTGTGGATGTGTGCGTGTGTGAGAGCATGAACCTCACCCTGTAGAATGTGCTTGGCTATGGAAATGTCAACTGAGCCCCATGGGGGCTGCTTGGCACCCTATGCGCCGTACGGCATGTACAGGACCTGAGAGAGATACTTCTAGTAGAGATACATGCAAAAGAGAAATATATTCCAATTCAGGAAACTTGCATGTAGCAGGCATTGTCAAAACCAAGCTATATAAAGAGTTTTCCCAGGCCTACACATCATTTTAAACATGTACGGACCCTTAGATGCAGAAGTTAGTTTTCCAGACACAAAACACATTCACACGCTGCATGAGAGTATCCGTCATCCTCAATTGTACACAACCGCCTGCCAGACCTTATAAGGCCAGCTGGATTGTGGGATTTGTAGGAGGATGAAGCAGACCCAGAATGTTTTAGAGAACCATGTTTGCTCACATCAAGCAAATCGACTCACACGATAAACATGCTTAAAAAACAAAAATGATTAAAATATTTTTAAAAAGCTATTAACGGACGCTTGCTTGTGGGCTGTTCAGGGTTTGCCCTTATTAGATTATGACAAACATGCAAGCATTGGCTGAAAAATAGACAAGTAATTTGTCTACAATTTCAAATGAGCACTGACAGGCCTGGCTCTAATCTTCTTTAAATAAGTCCAGAGAAAGTACACACGCACTGTCTGAATCACTGTCTGATGCTCAATTGGCCACGAATGCCTCTCCTTAAAAGTTTTTGCGTCATGTGTCCCTTTCCTGAGGTCAAAATTTCCACCTTGCTCCAAAAGTTATAATGTGTATAATATTACATCAAATGTAACACTCGACATTGCCGAATACACCATTCCCTTACAGAGCTGCTGCTGTTCTTTTGGGGTTTTTTTTTGCTTACAATTAAATATTGTAACTACTGGACTGTAAATACTCCAACAGAGCAACCGAGGAAGATTTACAGATGCTACAACCTTTATAAGGAATAGAGAAGCTAGCTGAGAGACTACTGTTTAGATTGGGAAACACAGGCCTTTCCAACTTGGCCTGAGAGAGAGAAAGAGAGAGAGAGAGAGAGAGAGAGAGAGAGAGAGAGAGAGAGAAAATCTTCTACACAAGGATGATGGACAGGACAAAAATATCATATCATATCGAAATGCTTGGTCATGAAACACAATATATTATAATCGTATTTTAGTATCTAAACATTAATTATATAATCATGTTATGAAAACTAGTCCGAAAACCTTTTCTTTCATCATATTATTTTTTGATTACAGACACAAAAAAACCCTGGATTTAACAACAAAATGCTAAAAAAAAAAAAAAAAAAAAAAAAAAGCAATATGATTGTTACAAAGTAGTTTTGGTATCTACTCATTGATGCGTTACAGTGAAATTTAACAACGGAGATTTCAACTCTGACACTTGATGATACAATTACATGACATTATGATATGATTGTTGATATTGTGACATTTTCTGTGACGAAACATTTATTTAGCCTTGGCGGAAGGAGTCTCCAACATTAGAACTTTCTACCTTTAAGCTTTCCAACACTGGAAAGTCTTTGAGATTGAGAATTTAATGGTCTCTTTGTAATATGATTAGCTACGTTTGTTTGTGTTTGGCGCGGCACAGTGGTGTAGTGGTTAGCGCAGTCGCCTCACAGCAAGAAGGTTCGTTCCCTGTGTCCACCTGGGTGCCTTTCTGTCTGCAGTTTGCATGTTCTCCCCGTGTCCGGGTGGGTTTCCTCCGGGTACTCCAGTTTCCTCCCACAGTCCAAAGACATGAGGGGATTAGGCTACTGGCGACTCTAAATTGCCCGTAGGTGTGAATGTGAGTGTGAATGGTTGTCTGTGTCTGTGTGTCACCCTGCGGTGGATTGGTGACCTGCCCAGGGTGTACCCCGCCCCTCGCCCCAAAGTCACCTGGGATTGGCTCCAGCTTCCCCCTGCGACCCTGAACAGGATTAAGTTGTAGAAGATGAGTGAGTGAGTGAGTGAGTGTTTCTCAAGAGAAAGAATAAAAACAGAGGTTGGTGCGGGTACAGCTATTTATATCTGCTATGTTGTAAGTGATAATAGGACCTAACTTTTTTTGTGAATGGTCCACAACACACTCTTCAGGACTGCTTTTACTGGCTGTGGTGGCTTAATGGTAAAGATTAGTGATCTGAAGTTCAAGCTGTCACTGTTTTGCTGGCCAGTGAGCAAAGCGCTCTCTGCTGCAAGGATGATGTGTCATGGCTGACCCCAGCTTCCTAACAAGCTGGGATATATGAAGAAATTAATTTCACTGTGCTGTAACGTACGAGTGACCGATTCTCTCTCTCTTCTTTTCTGTTATGGAAAAATAATCCACTCTGGAGTAGCAGGAAATTTGCACTGGGTTGCATCACACCATCCATTACTGATTGTCCCCAAGTGTTTTACTCCTTCCATATTGCCCAGCCTCTGGTGAACTGACACGAGGGTGAAAGAATGAGCTTGAAAAACAAGTGTCAGCGTGTGTGTGTTTGTGCGTGTGCTTTACTTTTCTGCTTCTCTTTGCATCTCTTCTCGCTTCTGTCTCCGGAGCTCCATACGGCGGTCAAAGTCCTCATCCATGGTGTCTGGTGCAGAAAATCCTCTCGTGTCCTCACTGAGTGATGGGATAGAAAGCACAGGGGTTATTAAAGTACATGAAAATTTGATCTAGGACTATTATAATCTTTCCGACTGCCTGCAGTATGTCCTTGCTGTCCAACACAATCCTTGCTCACTTTTTCCCCCTTTGACGATTACCAGAAAAGGCAAATGCTGTGTCGCCCTACACACCAGTCAACTTTCTCTACGCTTTCTGTCTTCCTCTGGGTCTTCTACCGTTCATTCTACTGGTCTATTCTAGGTGGAAGACAACGGTGATAGCAACAATAACAGAATCAAGATGTAAATGCAAGAATGCAGTAATATACAGCAGATATAATGTAAAAAATAGACAAGAAAGGTAAATAGTAAAACACTTGAAGGAACAAAACAATATAACAGCCAACTACAACTACTATTACTTACAATAATAATAATAATAATAATAATAATAATAATAATAATAATAATAATACCAACAATAATAATTCTTGTTATTATTATTATTATTGTTGTTGTTGTTGTTATTATTGTTATTATTATTATTACTATTATGTATAGTATAAATAAATAAAAGTTAAAAAAAAAACAACATAAAAACAAAGCTTGCTAATTCATCCAGGTTCTTTGCTACAAGAATACAAAAACAGCTTGTTCATTCAGATATGCAACAGGATCTTAAAGAATAGGTGCTTTTGGACCAGAGGGACTTTTCCTAGTTCTTAGAACTGTTGGAGGAAATAGTCCCCTTTTTTGTGCTCACACTGCAGGAGCTGAGGGATGTTTTTAGCCTGTACTTGAGGGTAGGTAGTCTACCAGCACAACAGGAACAATGACAGACTGTTCATTATATACGAAGGTGCTGAATTATTTCATGCTTTAAAGTCAACAGCAGTACTTTAAAATCTTTCCTTAAAGACACTGACAGCCAGTGTAATGATGCAAGAATTAGTATACAGCAATACGTTCTCTCCCGCAGGTTCCTGTTCCTCTTGTTACACAATTAAACATCATCTATCACTCTGCCTTAAATGGAACATCTGCACCAGACAACTCTGAAGAAGAAAGCATCACAGAGAGGTCATTTTAAGCCATTCATGAGCTGAACTGTTATGAAATCTCCACCGAAACCTGACTAGTAAACGAGCAAATGTTCTTTCTTGCACGCTGGGCTCGGCTTTAAGGCTGTTTCTTTTTGGGTTTCTCAGAGGATAAGCAAGACCAATGGGACAGCACGGCCTACCAGAAACGGCAGAACGCAAACCACATGCTGCAGGAAATGCAATATTTGACTTCTTGCTGGTTCAGCCAAGGAAAGAATAAGAGATTCCATCAAAAACATGCCACCTTTAGACGTTCTGGCATACAAAATGTAATAAAAATAAATGTCGCAATGCACGTGAGTTTGTGTTTACAGCTTGAGTTTCCTGTGGTATATTTTTACATCGCAGAACATTCTCTTGGCTTGAGAGCTTGGGGAAATGGACAATTCAGCTGCAGGGACACTTTAGTTAAACAATAGGGTAATTTGCTTACATTCCCTGAAAAAATGAATGGTAATTTAACCAAAATGAAGCTAAACTGAAAACAGATATACTGTTTGTTGATAGCCTTGTGCGCTTTGCTGTTTAACTAGAAAAGCTTCCTGCAGGGTGAACTGAACATTAACTGAACCGAGTCACCTTTATGTGCAGAAGGAAAATGTGAAACTAGGATAGTATTCAGGTCCAACTTCAGATGCAACTTCAGATGCAACTTCAGATGCAACTTCAGATGCAGGGTGGCACGGTGGCTGAGTAGTTAGCACTGTCGCCTCACAGTGAGAAGGTCCTGTGTTCGAGTCCCGGGTTCGGCGTGGGTGCCTTTCTGTGTGGAGTTTGCATGTTCTCCCCGTGTTCGTGTGGATTTCCTCCGGGTACTCTGGTTTCCTCCCACAGTCCAAAGACATGCACAGAGGGGAATTAGGCTAATTGGCGACTCTAAATTGGCTGTAGGTGTGAATGGTTGTCTGTCTCTGTGTGTTGCCCTGCGGTAGATTGGTGACCTGCCTAGGGCATATCCCGTCTCTCACCTGATGTCAGCTGGGATTGAAAAGATGAACTTCAGATGTAAACCAAGCTGATTTAAGATTTAGGATTGTGTTTGACATAGAAACAGGTCTGCGGCATTGATGGATACAAAAGCAGTTCAGATTAACTGACTAATGACTTTTATATCAACTGCTGCCAAATTCTTATATTCACCAAAAAAATCCAATCCAATACTGATTTTCCTGTTATGCTCTTTGTTCTTCCACAGATCACATGAAGGCAGAACTGTGAAGATGATGATACATATCTCAACATATGAAAATAACCAGCTAATTTGCACTAAGTAGGGTTTTTTTCTATTAAGGTAGAGCTTCCCAAACCTAGGGGTCCATAGGACTGACACTTTTGCAGTTTTTGAGCCTTTATTTCACTTAAACAAGGCAATTGACAACAGTTTATACCTCGTAGCTTTGTATTAGGATTTGGGAGAGTGTGTAAATGTGGAACTTTGGTCCCTGAAACCAGATTGAGAAAATGCATATAAAAGAGAAGCTGTGAGAATCTTATCTACCGTTACTGTTCAATTCATGACCATGATTGATTTCTTTTTTTTTTTCATACAGTAAAAATGGCTATAAGCTCATCACTTTTGAAATCCAATCTGGGAAACTGATGTCCATAAATAACGACTATAAAGTTCTTGTTCCTAAATTCTACTTCATTACAACAGTGAAGAAACTGAAACAGTGATTTACAATAAGGAAGAAGCTCTAAACCACAATCAGGAGCCACCGAATTCAGGAACACACACTCATTAAACTCAGTCTCTCACATCCTGGACAGGGTAGGAAGACTGTAGATGAGTTGAGGGAGACCAAGTTGTAGAGAGGGCAAAAATATTTTATCATGATAGTTAAATAGATCTAATTAGTAGGAACATCTGAGTGTCATAAAAGAAAAACGCCCATCATTACAAGATCACGAGTTTGAATCCAGACAATCCCACAAATCATCTGAGGCCAAGAGTTCAAGGTTCAGACTCAGTGATACAAAAGAACAATACACTGATACAACAGAGTGCACAGATACATTATTCAAGGATTAACACAGAAGAGGTGAACACACTCAGGTAACAAACCAGAGACAAGGCAGGGGGAAAGTATGAAACCATGACACACAGCAGATATTCTGAGGTTTTGTCTTGTTAAGCAGCAACAAGAGCCACTACTGGCCCTGAGATTTTTGTGCAACATTTATAAAAATTTAATTATCAATGAAGAAAAGGGAGGAAAATCCCCCCCCCCCCCAAAAAAAAACAAAACCTGTCCACTCAGTAACAAAGATGTTATGAAAGCACTGACACCTGACAATACTTCAAATATTGTATAATTATGTAATTATATCACAATATCAAATGTCATGTACATGTGTACAGTCCAAGTACTGGGTTTAAAAATATATAAATATTGCAAAAGCCTAAATCTCATGGCTCTAAATAGCAAAGATATGGCAGGCATCAGTACTCAAATGTTCCTCACTACAGCACTTAACCTGCTGGTTATTCAAATGTGTTTTTTTAACCTATTATTACCCATTATGCAATTTTCCCTAATACATATAAATATTGAAAATAATTTCTTTTTAGCATAATTCTATCTAGATCACCTAACAACAAGCCAACCTGCGACCACCTTCATCCCCCACCAAAACGGGACCATGTGCGCATGAGAACAATTCAACCTGAGGTGACACAATGACCAACTCTGTGTCTCGGTGCCACATCAGTAAAGTAAAACACTAAGCTAAGCTGACTCGACAGACACATTGTTCAGTTTCCTGCACTGGAGCTACGAGTCTGCTTGATTTGGAGCATTTCCAAACTTTGACTCTGCAGCTCTGCACTAAAGAGTGTCTGTATGTGCACAGGTTGAGCTGTTCCTCCTCGCCGTCCTTTAAAAGCTGTCATTTCTGTTAGCAGACTGCTCATCAGCAGGGGATCAGACAGGGATGGGAGCACTTTTTTTTTTTTTAAATCAATGTGGGTAGGATGCACAGTTCACAGACAGAGAACAAAATGTCTGTTTCATCCTTTAAAAAAAATAGAGTACACAGAAAGTTACAGGGTAACTCTCACAGAGAATTACTGGACAATTAAAGTCCTTGCGAATTTATTAAGGCTAGCCTGATATTACAAGCAAAAAAAAAGATTTACCAACACTAAGGGAATCTAACATTAAGGGAGGATTTGCTAATTTCTCCATAAAAGTACAGTAACGCGATTAGATTTGAATTGGTAGCCGCCGTGTGATTGATTTAGCAGCCTGCAATTACATGTGTAAATCAATACAACTAAAGGTCACGGTTGCGAAACCATGATGGTGTTTTAACTCCTTGAAATGAGTTACAGTATTAAAAAAAATTAACACATTGTTATTTTTGGATTGATTACGACTTAAATACTTAAAGTGTATGCAGTGGATCAGCCTGCACACGCAAAATAGCACTCTTGATTTAGGACCGTGGTTAATCAACACTTATACTGTGCATGAAAAAAGGTTTTACTTTTATAACCATTGTTTTACTGAGGTTTTAAATCCTTTTTCATTTCTCTAAAGACATTTACAGAAAAACTGAGCTTTTCAGGACATGCCGTAGATTTCCCAGGCTCTCTGCCGTTGAACCACAAGGTTGATCAGACTCATAAATCAATCATTTCCTCATGACACAAGCTGAAGATGTATTCTTTGCACATCTGCCACTGATTACAGTTCCAATACATATTGCCCTCACCATAACTCTCTCTTGCTCTCTCTCTCATATGGTCTTGAAATTTCAAAAAAGTTGGAGTTGAAATTCCATTCCTTCAATGTCCTACTCCAGTGTAAATGAATCGCCTGACTCCTAAACAAAGGCCTAGGGGCATGGCTTGGTTTATTAGTAATCATAACAGCAGTGGGATACTTATAGATACTGAGGACAGGGAGTCTAAATCACCATGACGAACTGTGTAGTGTGTTTTCTATAAAGTTTTATTACATGAAGATTAGACAAGTGCACAGGGATGAATACACACCATGGTTAAATCCATGGCTTACTGAAATGCAAAGCCATCTGCTGACAGACTGCGAGCTCATGATCAAATATACTCAGTGAAAACCCCATAGTTTTCTTTCATGAGAGAAGGGTCTTCATATTACCGTAAACACCGCTAAGCGTTAACTAGGAAACGGGAGGAAAGATGAGATTGCACATGTTGGCTGCGGTGAAGACACTGAGCAGGTTGCTGGCTAAATATGTTTCCCATCAGGTGACTACGGAGGATGTGCAAACGCCACATAAGGGTGAAATGTAAAAGGGCTACATTCTCAGACGATGGTGCAGCTCTCAAAACCAGATCAATAGAGCAATAAAAGTTCATTACTGAAGATCAACACGTCGAGTGGTTTGTTCAGAGGTTGTTTTTTTTTTTTCTTTTTTCACAAGAACTGGTAATGTGAGCAGGCTATTCTTTATTAACTGATTTTGTGAAGCGATGGGGCTAAAATTTGTTGATTCATTCAATCATCTAAATGTCTTTATTCTGGTAAGGGGTGTGGTAGAACTGGAGCCTATCCCAGCCTGGAACCAGAGACCCTCGAGCTGTATGTGCCAGCACTCTGGGTTCAAATCTGTAACAAGATTACAGCAGGGACTTGAGTCGGGGTTAGCTTTCATACGGTTTCTTCGTTCTAAATCCAATGAAATCCAACCTCATCATCTTCATTCATTTGATTTCCTACAAATTTCAAACAAACAAATTTCGAATGAACTTCAGTGCCAACTTCACTTCAGTACCAAAGCGGAACATGTTTCTCTTTCTTATTTATCTGAAATCGCTGTTAACTCCATTTAGCACCTGTTACGAAGTTTTCGACCCCTTGAGTATCCAAAAACCTTGAAACAATAAGCATAAGAGCATCTGAAGTCACTCTTTAAGCACTCGCCTTCCATCTCCAGATGCCCTCTCCTGGGGTTGCCCATGAGAGACCCGTAGAATCAACAGTCGCAGGTCTAAAATACGACATCACTCGTGTTCCAGGACGTGCAGTAAAGTGGAGAAAGTGAGGAGGGGTTTGGTTTGTTCTGCTGCTCTCCAGTGTGTACAAGCATAACCAAACATGGTAAAAGACACTGATGTGTTGTGACTCACTGATGCTAAAGTGCATCTTCTCTCTAAATAGGTACGCAATCTTTCGGAACCAGCGTGCCTTCAGAGTGATCTATGTGATCTGTCATAACTTAAGGAGGTGATCATAACTAAAGCGATTAATCAGATATCCGATAAAGTCTTGAATGCTTGAGGTATATGTCCTTAAACAAGGCAACTGTTCTACATTTTTTCTGAAAGATGGACTTCCTCCTCCTTATAAGGCTACAACAATTTGGAGCTGTGGTGCCGTGTGTTTGCACCAGAGTTTGGTTTACACTAGACAATATTAGCGAGGCGGTATAACAGGCGCAGTCAGTTTTCCAGACGGGCGTCTTTAACAGTCAGGGTTAAATGCATGCTATGATCACTATGATCTGAAGAAGTTGGATAAAAAAAAAAATTTGTACATACATGAGAATAAGGAATAGGTAGAATACATAGCACTGCAGCCAGTGAATTTTAAAGGTCTAAATATTCGCAAGGGGCAGCACAGTAGCGGAGTGGTTAGCACTGTTGCCTCACAGCGAGAAGGTCCTGGGTTCGATCCCCGGGTTCAGCACGGGTGCCTTTCTGTTTGCATGTTCTCCCTGTGTTCGTGTGGGTTTCCTCCAGGTACTCCAGTCTCCTCCCACAGTCCAAAGACATGCACAGAGGGGATTAGGCTAATTGGCGACTCTAAATCGGCCCTAGGTGTGAATGAGAGTGTGAGTGGTTATCTATCTCTGTGTGTTGCCCTGCGGTGGATTGGTGACCTGCCCAGGGTGTAACCCCGCCTCTCACCGGATGTCAGCTGGGATTGGCACCAGCTTCCCCCCGCGACCCTGAACAGGATTAAGTGGCAGAAGACGAATTCTTTGCAAAAGAGGTCTGTCCCTAATTTTGGGGGATGTCCTTGTGTCCTGCACAGAGGCTTCAGTGTTTAATGTGTACCTGGATCTTGAACTAGTTGATGACTTTCTTGCATGAACAAGCTCCCTCACTCACAAACAAATAAACCCACATGTACTGTAAATTCACAATGTGTCATGCATGGCTGTGTACACATTTATGTCTGCTATTGCATTTAAATCCAAAATGGGTGAGACCAAAACCAAATAAAAAAAAAAAAAGAGAACGAAATGACCCCCTTTAAAAAAACCACCACCACCACCACACACAGTGGTAGAAATACCAGCACTGAACTCTGACAGTTCCTCAACCTCAGCTACATCACTCGAGTTGACAACAAAGAAAAATCTTGGGGTTTTTTGAGTGCCTTGGGAGTTATTGGATGGTAATCTTGCTTGTGCAGATAATATTTTGTTTGTACCGGCCTATATATATTTTTTAAGCAAACTTATTTGGCTACTAAGGACTGAATGTTTTCCTGTGCTAACTTGTGTGAGCTTTTTTATGCATCCTGTAGGATCACTGTCCTGAGCCACAAGTTTAGTCTCACCAAATGTTTGTGAACCTTTCTGGAAATCTTCCTCAAAAACCAAACAAACAAACTACAATATTCCCTCCTCATATCCGATGTACACAGGATAGGATCTGGCTCTGAAGAGCTAACTGAAGACTCTGGGTAATTCCAGAAATCTTTCACTGGTTAATTCCGATTATTAAAACTATTGTATTTTATCCCACAGGTAGTTCTAATTGACCTGAACCTTTATGAGGCCCGAACCTTCTTAAATTTTCACTGCATTACACGTGAAAAGGATTTCTGCTTGCAATTATTTAAAATTAGAGAGGTGGCACACTTCAACAAATAAAAGCATCACAAATAAGTGAAGTGGTGTGGAATCATGTATAGAGCTGGGCAGTTCTGTGTTAAGCTCCTTGCTCCTGTGTTAAGGCCCTACAGTGGTTCGTTGGTACTCAAAGCCTACAGCAAAAAAAACAACAAAAAACACCCCAGAACATAACACAACTAGCCTGTAATAACATGCTGAATATTTCCAAGGCTTGTTTCGATTTATACACCACTGCCTGGGGTTTTTCACAAGTTTCTTGGCAGACAGGAATCAAAAACAATTTAAAATGACATCCTGGCTTATATACCATTTCTCCAATTTTAGTTGCAGCATGCTTCGAACACAAACACTTGCAAACAATACCACTTTCAAGAGTTCCGCTAACAGGTAAACATTTCAGAAAATAATTGAAGTTAAACTCGTAACAATTTCCGAGGTCAATTAGAGCTAATTGCCAACATGCTACAATCAAAATGGTCAAATCAGACTAATACATGTACAGCATATGTACAGCACTTACATAAGACAAAGACATCTGTTTCTTATAAGTCTAATTTGTGTTCTCCCATCTGGCTTTTTAAAACTCAGAATGCCAATGTGGCCATGTTTAACTTACTGCATGAACATTCGCTCCTTCAGAACATTCAACACTTTGATCTTGGAAACCCGTACATGCTCCCTTAATCATTCAAGAGCATGCAAATTATCCAAAATGGCTTATTTTATTTTATTCCAGAGATTTATTTACATCTCAGACAGCGTGGCTCAGTGGAACGACTGCATCGTATGTTTGTCCTTTTGATCACGATGTCGTCCCTGCTGTCTAATCTGACCGTAAACAATTATGGCATAGCTGGAAAACTTGGTCAAGTTATTACATTAAATGTTGGCCATTTCCATGTATTCTTCATTACTCCTATATTAAAATATGCAGCATTCCAGATTTAAAATTTTATATTCTGTTTTTGCTTCGCAATACACTTTAGGAGGACGTCATGTTTTCCAATCAGGAACACCCAGGAAAGTCTCTCACTGCTCTGTGTGCCAGCGATTCTCTCACGTAGGATCATTTACAGCACAGAAAGTTTACAGATTTCTCCTGAATGCACCAGGATGCTTTTGGAAGAGACTCTAATTGCAACGAAACACATTCCTGGTCTCCTGGGAGACGAGGCATCGATCACGGCCAGACACATGCTCGTGCACTGTGCTGCAGAAGGCCTCCAGTCTTGTGGCTTATACCATCTAAGGGAAAGGACCTGACTTGGCATGACAGTCCTCCAGCTCCAAAGGTTTTCCACTGCAAGACGCCTGCTTAGTGTATGATAAACAGCATGCTAGAATGGAACAGTTTCAAGGACTAAACCTCAAAGAAGTTTTTTTTTATTATTCAAAGAACATCTGCAGACCTCTCAGCGCATACTTGACGGACCTACCCGAAGAGAAGATGGTTTTGACTTGTTTTGACCTCACGATTGAGGAACGTTAAGAGCGCTAGCTCTTCATCATCTCTGATTAGGCTGCACTATGAAGGAGTGGTGTACTTAAAACATCTCCAATCCAAATGATCAAGGAAGATCATTCATTAACTTGTTCCGGATGTAGAAAGGATGCACCGTCACTGAGTAGCGGTCTGATTAGTGGCATTGTATTCAGTTACAGGAAACTGTATGACATATAATGAGACAGTGTAAAGGATTTATGTACTTTCTACAATAAAAGATTGTAAAAGGTTATAAATTGTAATAAGATCCCTTGATACAGTACTGGCAGATCACGGGATCTTACTGCATAGTTATACATCGGTGTACTTCATATGTGTGGTGGCTCTGCATTTTACACTGTATATTTCTAAAAACTGCAGACTTTTTCCTGGATGCATCTCAAGCACAGTAAAGTTAACAGTCTGGTCACCCCCAAGAGTGAAAAGGAAAAAACAGATTTATGGCCTGTTAGAAATGTATTTTTTATTAATCTTTTCATCATTTAAACATTTTAAACCTGTATCTACTGTTGAGTGGACATATAGTGGAAAAGCTCTTCTTCGTTTTGATGAGGGTGGAGTATCACGGACATTTTGAGAGTCCATATCTTATTATAAACTGAGCTGATTACGCTTACTGTACATAGTTTCGCTGATGTGTACGTCTCCAAGAACTCGATCAAACCCTGATTAACCCATTAAGCGAGCAAAGTTTTGGATGACTTTAAGCAGATCGACTGTCTTTACCTTTGCTGGCTCTTTACCTACCTACGTAGGCAGAAGCTAAAGCATGGTTGGAAAATCATGCAAACATTTCGATTTCATGTGGATGAAATATCTTCATGCTTTATTAGAGTAGAGGTGTTAAAGTACAATACCTGCCAAATCCAATTTTACATCCAGCATTCAGCCACAGAGACATTAAACTTTTTCCTGTCCGCCACTCATATACAGCATCATTACCATTACAGAAAAACCAGGGGCCAAAACTGTAAAGCACCAAAGGACCCTCATCTCTACTGATACTGATTTTTCAAACTTCCATCATCATTTCCCCCCTCTCGTTGGCAATACAGCATAGCTTTAACAATATCAGGACACTGCCTGCTAGGCACAACAGGTGTGAACCTGGGCTTAGGCTATACAGCTTAAATATACTCCTGCTAGCATTTACTACAACATATAAATACAAACTATACCCAACACTCCCCTGAAAACTCTGTCTAATAATAAGCCATCCTGTACTTAAACCTTAATAACCAACAGTTAAGTGATGTTAACATATCTAGCTGATGAACACTGTTTTAACATTTAGCTAGCAACTGAAGCTAGCTAGCTACTCAGACACACAGCACTAGTTGCTTTAAAAGAAACATTTTGCTACAGTATTTTGTTAGGATCTTTAGCGCTTTCAAATGTATTTACAGCCTGTATTCGTAAAAGTGTTAAAACAGCAGTATAACTGTAAATACATAGTAATGATATTTTACGCTACTATACAGCTGTGCCGTCCCACAAGAATGCAGTTTTGTACAGTATTACAGTACAAATATTTTAAATATTAATTGCAGTAGTGTATGATAATGAGGGACTTTTTTTTTTACAGTACAGTTCTAATTACAGTACACACATTTATTGTACATTTTACTTAAGTTTGCTTTGTGATTTATTAATTTTCACAGTCAAGGAGCTTGTATAACATGTAAACTCCCATATATTGGCAGATACTGGTACCATTATGTAAAAATTTCAGATATGTCCTAAACCAGTTAAGTGCAATGAACCCAGAAGTTATAGGCAATTCTGTCCATCAATTAGTCTCAAGTACAAATCCTTGCATGCGGAGGGACAATTTTTTTCTACAACAAATTAGCACCCCTCTTTTTATTAACTCAGAGTGAATCCTGGTGTGACAACCTGATATCCGATACAGCCTCCCTTTATTTTTTTCACAGCACCCAGGAAACAATACTATACATGTCTGTTTTTGTTCCAAGGCGTAATGGATCCTAAAGTCAATGCAGCTCATTGTTGCACTTTACACTAAATGTCCTAGGTCTCAGCGATTTTGAAAAATTTATACTTTGAAAAGTACAACTTTTTTCTAAGAGTGCATGAATTCGGCCTCTGCAGCCAGCGCTTCCCATCTTCGTCCCATCTCTTCTCGTTAGCTGCAGGTGTTGACCCTAACATCCTGTCCCCAGCCCATCCTCAACGCTACATGAAACTCAGACAGCAACTGTTCCAAATATACCCGCTGGTGATCACTCCTCAAGCTCTTCCACACGCTGCATCTGAGAACTGCTGCTCCAACAGTACGTATTAAAATACTGCAAGTTACTGAAAGATCACAGTAGTATTTTCATAAACTATACCAAACATGGGAAAATAAAGAAAAGTAGAAAATACCTACGCAGCAGGATATCACTATATTGATAACACAAATGAAGCCTACAAATGACCGGTTTGCAAAAGAACTTCACACAACAGATCTAGCGTAGGGTTCTTGCAGATGTTCCCCAGAAAGATGCTGGGCCAGAAATCTGTACTGCAGTTTATTCTGCAATTTATTCTGCTACTTATCATGTATTCTGGATATTAAACAAGTCTTTGTACTCACACTGTTTCATGATATCATAATAGATATTAGCTTAATAATAGTGATTTTTGAAAATGTAACCTATCAGCCTATGCATATTAAGGAGGAAAAAAAAAACCCCAAATGATCCATATAATCCTCAGTGTGTCACCAATCCTCATCCAGAGTTTTTAAAAGTGAGCTTGTTTCTGATTGAAATCTGCACTGCAGGTGTTGTTTAAAAAAAATTAGGTTAAATACATTGCTGTGTGTTATTATTGAGATAACAGAGCAGTGAGATGTTTACTTTAAAGATAAAACTAGGTGAGAAGCTCTTACCTGAGAAAGTGTAGTCTGCTGAAGGCAGAGCCCTGCGATCATCTGTGCATTTCCCCCAAATCACGCTAAATAAAGCACACTGTGAAGCTCCACCTTCCCAACATCTGGCCTGGACACCGTTATTCGTCGCTATTGGTAACCTCTCCTCCTCTTTCTCCTCCTCCTGTGTCTCCTCTTGTCCTCCTTGCTCTTCATTCTCACGTTGGAGAAGTTTGGATAAGCCACACTGTGCACAAAACTGTGCGCTCTGCCAAGCAGCTCATACCCAGATAAGCAAATGAAGGCAGATCAAAAAGAACATGTATATATCCGATTAGAGTGGTACAGGGGTTTGCAGTATACATCTGTTTACTGTGTGATCATAAGGAGAAAACGTTTGCGAAATTGCATTCCATCATGCTATACCCTAAGATGGAACAAACACGTGAACAATATGGGGGATAAAATGATGTAAACATTAAACACGAAATGCACTGCATGGGAACAATTGTGGAAATGTGCAAATAAATTAATAATGTGGAGAGGAAATGGCATGAACTTCAAAACATATGCACTGGGGGGATTTCTGAGTGTCTGGGGGGATTCAGAGGGGGAAGGTAAAAAAAAACAAAAAAACAAACAAACAAAAAAAAAAAAAAACCCACTTATAGTACATGTGAAACACATGTGAAATGTCAACAAAAGCCCCCTTGTGCAGATAAGAAAAAACTCTAACTATATTCATATTTTCCCTTGATAAAATAATAACTGGCCTCAATAAATGAATCACCCAACCTAAATCTTTCAGGTGGTTCAGTGGTTATATTCAAAAATCAGATTGCAACCCTGCTTATGACGTTGATCCTACTTATAAAAATTGTGTTTATTTATTCTTTCGTAAAAAAAAAAAAAGAAAAAAGAAAGAAAGAAAAAAAAAAAGAAACAATAACTTATCTGGACTAGAATTTGCAGCCAAGAGTCTGATATCTCTGAGTATTTGTTGTCATGTCCAGTCAATCTGTCTGGTTTTGAAAAAGAACATGCGGTGATGTATTTAACCTATAAATGCAGTCATTAGCTTAGGAACACATAGACAGACTACTTCAAAGTGCAAGACAGAATTTTTGTATTCATGAATACATTTCTGTATACATTTACAGGTAGTCCTCAAGCTACAATGGAGAAGCGTTCTGCCACACCCATCGTAAGTCGAAAATACTGTATGTCGATCCACTGTGTTGAACCACTTAGCCTAGCGTAGGTATCTCAGCATAGCTTAGCCTACCCAGGAGTCTTTTCCTGTAGAAGACATGCTTTTGATTTAAAATTAGCTCTTGAAACATACAAAAAACCCACAGTAATGCACTGTACAGTACACCGATACACAAGGTAACTTCGTGTGTTGCGGGAAAGAGTGAGGCATCTCGCAAGGTGAGTGATCTGAACATATATTTCCTAAATATTTAACAATTTTTAGCGCATTGCAATAGTCATCGTAAGTTTGAAAAAAATCGTAAGTCAGACCATCTTAACTCGGGGAGCACCTTTATTCATTTATTTTCATACCTCATCCTATATATTTATACATCCATATACTGATTGCCAATTTTACATTTTTCCCCTCTCACTTACTCACTCTGGTGACACTCCCACTCCGGGTGAGGGCCTTGTTGTATCTGGAACACTATGCATTAGGTGGGAATACATTTACTTTGGCTGGAAGGTGTATTTTGTGTTTATTACAGTGGGGCAGCAGGTCACTGGTCCCAGGTTCCATCCTCAGCTTGCTGTCTGTGTGGACTTTTGCATATTCTCCCAACGTCCACAAAGGTTTTCCTGTAGCTATGCTGGTTTCGTCTCACCTCCCAAAAACATGACTGGATTCATTGTGTTAATTGGGCTTAATCAATAATTAAGTGTGAATGATTAGCTTGTCATTCCAGGGTATTCCCACGTCACACATAGTGCACCACAACCCTGACTAGGATAAAGCTCTTACTGAAGATGTGTGAGTAACATTTTACAATTGAAAATCTTTTTTTCAAACCTTGTTAAAAACCATGTAATATGCGAGCAAAAATCATTTCCAGCATACAAGTACAAACTTTGTCCATTACATTACTACACAAGGCTCATTTCATTTTGAATTAAACCATATAACGTGTGGGTTATTTAGTCATTTATTAAGCCACTTGTAGAGGAGTTTGATTTACATTTTGGCAGTCATAGTCTGCTCTCATCATGTTTCATTTTGGGGATCTTTTATGATTTGTAGGTTTCTGTCAGAGTTGCAGTGAGTTCATACCGTCTGTGAAACCGGACCCTCAATTTATCAGACAGTTTTAATGTTGCCTCTGGGACATATTTGGTAAGCGAGCGAGGCCACTGGCTCCTGCTGAGGTCTGTGGTACATGTTTAAGGTTAGAAAATGTTCATATAAACACCAGTGTTTTATGGTAAATGCTTTGTGTATAAATTCAATAGTCTCTTTTAAACAGGGGCTAGAAACATGTATGAAATGTAATAGACGTGGTCTTTTAGCATATCCAGGTTCGTACACAGGGGTAAAAAATGAGATCATGACATTACTGTATTAGCCTCATAGCCACTTTAAATATTTCAGAATTATAAAACCTTTTGTTTATTTCCACTTGTATATGAAAAAAATATTCCAATTTTTTAACGTAGTCTCAGAAAGTTGGATCCCACTGTGCATATTAGGTATTAAGCCATTCATGCACCATACCGGAATGGTAGTAGACTACTTTACCATAAAACAGGAATGTCGAATGTTACACGGAAGCTGCCGGTGTTGTTGCAGGTTTTCATTCCATCCAAGCAGGAGCTGCCCCTGACTCCACCTGTGCAATAAGTTGATCTTGGCCTTCACTTGACTCTCAGGTGTGGCTCCTGCTTAGTTGGAATGAAAACCTACAGCCACGCCAGCTGTTTGATGATACATTTGGCCATGTCTGCTGTAAAATAACAGTTGTCTATGTTTATAGTATAATGCAGACAAATCAACAATACTGTAACTTTTTGTACTGTAATCCTAAAAAACACATTTATACTAAGTAAAAATATTTAGATCGATAGAACGGTGAACTAAACCATTAGAGTTGTAACTTTAGAATGGTTATGTGCTTCCTGATATGAGCATGGGCGGGGTTAAAAATTGCACTGCAGCCAGACATCAGAGGGCCTCAGAGATATTTTGGCTTCACTTTTGACTCCCTGCTATGAAATTCATCCATATATAGTCATTGTTCGTGCTGCATCACACTGCCACGTCACTGATTATTGCTTTACTCCTTACTGAGCATGTGCATGCACTGTTTGGGGTGACTTTAAAAGGTCCAATATGTAGGATTGATGGGGATCTAGAATGGAATACAGTATTCATAAGTACGTTTTCATTAGGGTATAATTACCTGTAACTACAAATTGTTTTCGTAGAATGAGCTCTTTATATCTGCATAGGGAGTGGGTCCACCTCTACAGAGCCGCCATGTTACGCTGCTACAGCAGCCCAGAAGAGGCAAACCTGTAGAGAGCGCCTTCAAAGTTTCATGTTTTTCACAAGTGGCAGCCTGAATTCTAAGGGAACCACCAGAAGGATGGCGATAAAGTAGAAAGGATGATAAGGAAGAAGAAAGAAGAAAGGAGAGGAATTAGTGTTTGCTGATAGAGTTATACGTGTTGACCTGCCAAGGGACTACAGATGGAAATGAGCTTTTTTGCTAACTCTGGCACATTTTACATTTTGAGTGTAAATGAAGAATGTTAATTGACGTGCACTGTCCCTTTTAAATAAACAAATAAATAAAATTTAGAGAACCCAAATATTTAAAAACAGAGGATACTTATTATTCAGCACAGAAAAAACAAGGGAGTGTGAATATAAGTACATGGAAGTACACCGGGGCACCTGACGGCCACCGCACGTTCAAATACACGCTTGTAAAGGGAGGGGTAAGCGAGGGGCATTCAGGTGGTTGTAGTCAGCTGAATTCTACATAGTGGACCTTTAAGAATATCTAGCTTAATTAGCTAGCCCATGTCGGGCAAAAAGGCTCGACCGTTCGCCCCATCACCCATTTGATCTCCAAAACATTAGTTTACTACTTTAGCTTACCAGATTAAACAATTTACATGACTTTATTTAAGTTCACCTTAGTACGCTTCTTTTCTGTATTAGTTTAGTCACTATAACAAACTCCTTTACATACAGTTGTTTTGGGAGGAAAAAAAAAATCACTGACAAAATTTCAAACATTTCCTTGTGCATTGTTCTACGGCGGAAACAAAAAGCCTCTCTGATTCCATTACATACTTTAAGGAAAAATACATTTAAATAGTTAGGACTGTGAACACAAGTTTACGGATAACACTTACAGCGAGTCTGAGCTACTAGACTTCTCTTTCACCAATCCACAGTTTCTGGACACAGAAATGCAACCCTTCCAACTGATACATGACCTGAAATCACACACTTGGGAGAAAAAAAAAAAAAAGGGCTGCATCGAACTGAAAGTCTCATTTTTAATAAACCTCAATTCTTTGCAACAACAAGGCTGGATGTGATAAATGTGCAGCCATGAAGAGTAATTTGAAGACAAATAAAGAATGCTATTTGTCTTCATATTACAGGATTTACACGTCATCTCGTAGAACATGGTTCACGTACATGTGAGAATAAACTCACCTGACATGACGAATTATGACCATTACAGTACGGGCCAAGTAAAACAAACACATGATGTACTGCTCGCTGTTGTACACATCATGTCATTTTCCATGTGCTGTAAATGCTTTCTGTGAAAACATATCAAATTCGCATTTCAACGCAGAAATATTTATCATGGCGAATTAGAGCAAAGCTACACCTCCTTCGGGTAATGGGTCGTACATGATCACCGGTATGGTACATTACAACACTTTACACAAGCATTTGAGATAACTAGCTTTATTTAACTTTCCATTTATACTTTGAAATGACAATTATACATTTTAGTTAATTGTTCTTTTTTTTTCCAAACAAGCACTTATTTATCTTGTGGAAGGCCATGAGATCACACCACAGGTCAGTAGAATAAAACAGATTTAGATGATTCAAGAGGTCGGCTAGGAAGCGCAAGTAGTGATGACATTTGGTAGAAAAGAAAAACATGCCCCCAGACGATCATTCATTCAGTACAACGATCTGTGACAAGAAGGTTACAGAGACACAAAACAAAGCACACGATACACAACAAATGCGACGAACACTTCAAATAAAGCCTGTAATGACCTATTCATTTTAAAACGAACACAAGGTTAAATGATGTGTGTGTACTGCTTGGCTTTCAGGCAACACAGAAATACCTCATTTTCACTTCAAGTTAGAGGACGCTAAAAGAAAATTAAATATATTTGAACTCAAAGTACTCTCTTTCTAATCAATAAAGGAATAATATAAGAGATAATAATACGGGTGCATCTATTAGCTAATATTTAAGGTGCATGGATTCTCAGTATCTAAAACAGAGAGGCTTCCACTTTCTCAGCGTGGAGCGTACCTCTCCAAACCTAACACAAATGAACACACGTCAATGTTTAAAAAGCATGAAAGATTTTAAATGTTCCAAGTAAAATACAGAAGCAAGCTTTCTTTCTATCTAAAAATCACAGGGCTTCATTCTTCCTAATGGTTTACTGAGCTGGTGCTAAAGTGTACGGTGGATGAGCGAACACGGTGCCAGGTTTTTTCAGCTTTAACTCATCAGCTGTTGTCAGACTTGTTGCCAAGACTATGTTGAAAAACCTGTATGATTTTTTCCCCCCTAGACATGCCACAAGCAACAGTGGGAAAACAAATGTACTGGAGATTTAGAGTCATGAATAGCAAGAGAATAGGTTATTAATGACAATGGAGCCGAAGCCCAGAGAGGACAGGGAGACAGCTTTCATTTGTAAAGTTTAACAGAAACATGGACAGGACTTAATGTGGCAATAAGGTATTAAATCACAGCCATAACATTGTAATGTATGCCATTTTAATGCATTTCTGCTCTCAAGATGATTGATTTAATAAAAAAAAAAGTTTATCAAATTGTGCCTATGATTTGGTTCATTTGTTATTTATCACAGCAAGGCAACAGCAATATGACCAAATGTATGTGAACACCTTAGGGGTCTTCCCTAAACAGTGTTGGGAAGCATATAATCGTCTAGGATGTCCTTTGTTTGTTTTACATTACAATTTTCCGTCATTGGAAGGTAAAGGTCCAAACATGACAATACCCCTGTGCACAACATGAACGGTTAGTGAGTCACTACATCTCTAGTGAGTGAAGAAAGATTTTTTTTCCTTCCATTTTCTTCATATATGCCAAATTGTTAGGAAGTCATGACACAGCGCCCCTGAAGAAGAGAGGTTTAAAGACCTTGCTCAAGTGCCCAACAGTGGCATTTTGGCAGTGCTGGGCCTTGAACGCCTCAACCTTCTGATAAGTAACCCAGAGTCTTAACCACTGAGCCACCACAGCCCTACAGGACGAAGACAAATCCCCACAGCCATGCTCCACAATCTAGTGCAAAGCCTTCCCAGAAGAGTGGAGGGTCTTAAAACTGCAAAGGGGGCAAACTCCATGTTAATGTCCACAGTTTTGAAATGGGATGTTCAACATGCACAGATAGTGTGATGGCCCTGTGTTCACATACTTTTGGACATAGTGTGTGTCTCCATAACACATCCTCAAGCCAAACAATGGCAAAAAAAAAATTAAAAATCTATCAATTTATGCATAGCAGAGACATTTTCTTTAAACAAAAGCACAAATTCAGAAAATCATACGCACAATTCAAATTAATTTAAGAATTTAATTTTAAAAAATAGTAAATGTAAAGGTGATGACTACGTTTTCCGACAGGGGGTGTAGGCCTTTTATTGATTATTGATAACATGTCATAGTTAGTGAGAGAAAAACATTAGCAAATGTTACTATAACTGGATTAAAATGTACAATGCGTCTTTGTTTAATAAATAGAAAAACTGCTGGTTTTGCCATATTTCTGTGATTGAGATATATATATGTATGTGTGTGTGTGTGTGTGCGTGTAAAAAGCTGAGCTTATTCGTCTGGTCTTGGCAACATGTCTAACAACAACTGTAAAGAAAGGAAAATTACACACCTGGGCCCATCAGGGTTCAAAAGGCCCAGTAATGAACCGCCCCGGCTAGTAGTAATGCTGAGGTACAATTTGTATTCAAGTGCACAAACTATTAAAATAAAGTCCTATATCACTGCTACCAGTTTTGAGTAAGACTTAGTCATGCTTATTTCCTACCCACTAGACAGTTCTCCTTCATCACATAACAGCTACCAACTATGGAAGGCCAAGGCTATCACGTGCTTCCTCTGAGGCACATGAAGCCAACTGACTGCATCTTTTCAAACTGTTGCACATGCAGCGTCAGGGGGAGGAGTAAGACAACTGCACTACCCACCCACTTTATGCATGTGCTCACAGATGCTCATGATTGGCAGGGTTTACCGTGATTGACGGGGAGAGAGAATATGAGGCCACCCATCCCTCCCTGAGAGCACCACCAATTTTGCTCTCCTGGGCTCCTGGCCACTGATGGCTGTGGCATCATGAAGATTCGAACTAGCCCGATGATAGGGCAAATGCTTTTCTGTTGTGCCACTCTGAAGCCCTGAGACACATCCATTTCTAAACAGCAAATGTAAACATGGGTGGATCCTGGACTCTACTTTAATTAAGACAAAAGTACAGCTAGTCTTTCTATTCAGACCAGTTAGTCCAGTGATCTCTAAAGACACAGCTACAACCATGATTAAGCACAGGCTTATTACTGTAGTTATACAGTATATAAAATCCACCATAATTGACTTTCCTCATAATCTTCTGCAAAAAAAGAAAAAAGAAAAGAAAAAAAAATGTGCCTACTTGTACTATCCAAGTAAATGAACACGTTCCATCATCAGCCTGTTTGAAACTGCAGCTAGTTCTATCGGAAAACAAAACTAAAACCAGTAACTATACAGACAAAGGTGTACAGTAGAGTGTAACAATTCTCCTGTTCAGTGCATCAATATATATAAGAACTTACTTTAACTGCATTTCTCTCAACATTATCGTCATTTTTTGGGGGGGGCAGGCACCCCTTTTCATTTATTTCCCTCAACAGCTTTTCCCTGATCCTCCACCTTTTTGATGGCCGCCTGAATTTTGGCCTGATCTCCCAGCAGCTCTCGAGGCTTCACCGGCTGGAGGTTTTCATCCAACTCCAGCAGAACGGGTACTCCAGTGGGTAGAGTGACATTCACAATGTCGGTATCAGATATACCTGTTTTAAAAGGTAGTTAAGAAGAAAAGTACCATCAGAGAGACAGTTTTACCATTAGAATCTTAAAACTGGGTACATTTTCAATTCTATTATATGAGTAAAGAAAGTTTTTATCCAGACCTGTATTGTAAAAAGATCTATTTTTGCAGCAGTAACTTGAGCTTAAACTAATTCTGGGATTTGATTGGTCAGAAGGCGTTGTTTGGTTTTCTATAACAGCAGTTCTGACAGTAGTGCAGGCTACAAGATCAATCACAAGTTTACATTAATGCGCTCTTTGTAATAGGCTACTGTTTCTATAGAAACAGCTCATATGGAAAGACTTGTATAGAGGACGTTAAACAATGATAAATAAGGGTAATATATTTAAAAAAAAATAACATATATTTGTTGATATGGTGACATTTTCTTTATGGAGAAATTTCGATAGCATTTATGGAAAGAGTCTTGGTAATACCTTCGTAAGTTGCTGAATGGTCCATTACCTTTTAAGATATCCCAGACTACTATAACGTAAGTGCTTATGGATCTAGAAAATATTTTTCTTATATAGAAAAAACTATGTTTCTCCTAAAGTCAGTTCTGATCCATTTACAGTGGCTTGCAAAAGTATTCGGCCCCCTTGAACTTTTCCACATTTTGTCAAATTACAGCCACAAACATGAATC
>JAQLOM010056828.1:0-17203 GCA_030068315.1 Chrysichthys thysi
CAGTTTGAACATTTGTTATGTTATCTATGTTCTGTTGTGAATAAAATATTGGCTCATGTAATTTGAAAGTCTTTTAGGCTTTTTTTCTTTTCTTTTCTTTTTTTTCAACTCTAAAGAACGTCCCAACTTTTCTGGAATTCAGGTTGTATGAATTTAGTAATTTTTATAGAGAAATAGCTCATGAACACATTGGTCTTCAATGTCACATTTTCACAGTCATTAATACACCACCAAGAAAAGAAAGGAGAAAAACAGCGGTGCCCACACACACACACACCTGTACTCACTCACTGGCTAAATCAAAGCTTTGTCAGTTAAGACAACAAAACCCGGTGCAAAAAAACGCAGTCAATGCTTGTGAGCAATATAGTCTGAAACCTAGTGACCCTTTCACTTGCCAAGAAAGCAAAAATAATATTAGTTACATCATGTGCACAGTTTTACTCACAACCTCTGGGACAGTCAGTTGCTTAGACAGTCCGTTGAGCAGGTTACTGGAGTCTAAGTAGCGAGATGAGCAATGATGAGGAAACACAGCATGCAGCAAACAGCAGCAACATCCAGGCGTGGTGGCGAATGTACTGTAGCTGAACTCTAAATATGGTCTCCAAAAAGAAACCCAAGGAATGTCTCCAGATCGTGATCCTTTAGCGAGTACACACAAATGTCTCTTAGTCAATTATCTTAAATAAAGTCTGGGTAATTAACTCATTCCGAGCTCATAGCTTTCCGTGTAACTTCCAACATCAGCAAACAGTAACATTACATTAGTAAAGTACATCATAACTCCATGTCAACAGAGGCTCACATTTTGCTAGCGGGCTAATACGCTAAAAGCAGCCATGCACACTACCATTTTCCATTCGCAAATGCCGATAAACATTTCACCACGTAATGTTTACCTTCTGCACTCTTATAGCATCTCCCATTAACACTCATGAAACTCTGCATTATCCAGGCAATGAAGAGTCCTTTCGCTAGTGTTATATTATCCTCTTTGTATGTCTGCTCAGCTCGTCTCTGCTTCTTTGGTTTTTTGGCGTTTTTTTCTATATCCTGCTACAGGGTTTCCTCTGGGTCCTGGACTAGCATGGATGTTTTTGTCATACGGTCATTAACATCCAATACAAACAAAGGAAATATAAGACTGACGGTCCTATGCAGTGTAAGGATCGATAGTAACCAGCCATGGTTCTAGCATGTACAATTTAGGTTTTAACTCCCCACTAAACTTTATTTAAATTATATAATTTTTAATAAACCTCCTGTCCACTGTTTATGATTGTTTGTCAGTTATTTATGTAATCTAAACTATTTATTCCATCAATAAATGCAATTTGTAGTCTCAGCTACAAGTATAATGGTTTATAATATGTTCAAAATAATTAAACCTGATGAGCTGAGAATGTCCATCCAGACAGCAGCAGGAATCCTAATATGTAAAGCGTATGTTTTCCAGAAAATATTACATATTTACATTTGCTTGCAAGATTATAAAAACTATAGTTAACAATAACCATGAATAGACTGAGTATATCTTGCATTTGGCTAGTTTTAGTTGCAGTTCTTGTTTATAGAAGCATTTATAGAAGAAATGTGATATTCATGAAAGTCTAGTCATCTTTGTCTCCTATAGGAGCTCCTGAGTTTGTGTAAATCTGTGTACAAGGAGATTCACTAACGTGGTCCTGAATTGATTGAATTTGGATTATAAAACTATTGCAGCGGGGGTGGGGGGACTGGTCGAACTTCAGCTGCAGGAAAGAAGAAGGCTGACAGATGTTCTTGTACTCGGACCACGTGCAGCTAGATGCAAGCTTTCTGATTGCATGGTGTTTCTGGATGGCCTTTCTGTTTCACCATGTGCAGAAGTGAAAGACCTTGGTGTGATTATTCATGGCAATCTTTCATTTGAATGCTCATGGAGATATCGGGATAGCATTCTTTCATCATCTGAAATGTTGCTCAGATAAGAAATAGAATGTCACGGCATGACGCATAAAAACTAGTTCATGCTATTGTTACCGATCGTGCTTCTCTTAGCAGTATGAGAGTCCTTATTAGAACAAGAAGGTATGAATGCATCACCCCTATCTTATCCACACTGACATGGCTCCCAGTGAAATTCTGTATTGATTAAAAAAGTATTAAAGCACATTGCGGTGAAATTCTGGTCTTTTATGATCAACCATGCCTACATAGATCAAAAGGTGCAGGCTGTTTGTTTGTACCTTGAATAGTGAAGGCCATACCTAGGGGCAGAGTGTTTTCTTACAAAGCCTCACAGTTATGGAACAGCCTTCCAATTAGGCTTCGTGACTCAGATACAGCCTCAGGCTGAAAACATATTTGCTTACTCAAGTTTTTTTGTTCATAACTCTTCATTATTTAAAAGGTGCAGATCTGGTGGATTCCCCAGCATAGAGTGTTTTGGTAAACTGGGATGTTTGGATGCTGACCTGCACCACTCTCAAGCATTCACTCAGGGTTAATGATGGTGGAGTGACTGTCCACTTTCTGTCTGCTTTAGGGTGTCCTCATGCATGTGGTATATTATTGGCTCTCTCCTTTCCCTTTCTCCCTAACAATGAGCATATGTAACAATCTTCTACTGGGCACGGCCCCATATGAAAAGATTAAAAATAAAATATAAAAAATCTGTGAAGTGGAAAATCTGTTTTGGACTGTTATTGATGCAAACAGCTTTGCTACAATGTCTTAGGCCTACAGTGGCCATGATAAATTGAGGTGGATCAGCAGTTAAACAGTTTTACACTGGTCTTCATCAGGGACAGGTGAAAAGTTCAACAAAACAGACTTCATATTAAAACTCTAGTGAATTATCTATCTAATATTACGAAAATATTAGAGGATCCAGACTCAAAAGGGAAACCATCCTCATTTGGGTGACACCAGATAGTGCGATTACAAATAACTCCCTTCTATAACTGTGTTCTATGGTTTATTCGTCTTCTGCTGCTTAATCCTGGTCAGGGTCATGGGGGGAAGCTGAAGCCAATCCCAGCTGACTGGGAGGCGGAGTATACCCTGGGCAGGTTGCCAATCCAACGCAGGGCAACCCACAGAAAGACAACCATTCACACTCACATTCACACCTACAGGCAAGTTAATGTAGCTGATTAGCCTAATCCCCTCTGTGCATGTCTTTGGACTGTGGGAGGAGACTGGAGTACCCAGAGGAAATCCACACAGACATGAGAAGAACATGCAAACTCCACACAGAAAGGCACCCAGGTCGATCCCGGGGACCGAACCCAGGACCTTCTTGCTGTGAGGTGACTGAAACTTACAGTAGAAAGAAAATATGTAATATAAGAACAACTTTAGTGTGATAATATTAGGCATTCTTGCAGAACTTTTGTTTTTCTCAACCTCATCCCTTTGCGGTGGTAGGAGTTTGGGGTTAAGATGTTGGAATACTAATTGGAAGGTAGTGAGTTCAAGTCCCAGTGCCCATAAGCTGCCACTGCTGAGCCCTTGAGCAAGGCCCTTAACCCTCAACTGCTCAGTTGTATAAATTAGATAACTGCAAGTTGCTCTGGATAAGGGCGTCTGCCAAATGGCATAAATGTAATGTAAAATGTAATGCTTATATTCATTTACACATTGATGCCATCCTATATTCACAACCAGCTATTTTGTTTGTTGTCCTTTCTTTTGCTCGCGTAAGGAAAATAGATTCTAGGAGCATCGTGCAAACATCAAGTGCCAACATTACCATAAAAATGAAGATTAGGCAAGTCATACTAGAGTTCAACAAGTAACTGACAAAACAGAGCTACTTAATTTGGGCAGTAAGTTTGCTTGTGGTCAGGTTCACCGATTTCAGCCTAAAGCTTCCCAATTATTCACTGAAAGGAAATGCTGCAGTTAGGGACCTTAGTGTAACCTTAGTTGCTGGTTTATCGTTTGATTCCCATGTAACAACTCGAAATCAGCTTATGATCTGAGAAACACAGCTTACATAAAGAAATCGGCTAACCCTACATGACACTGGGAAATTAGTACACGTTTTCATAGCTTTTATATTCTGAAGTTCAGTCGTGAACAGAACTCTGACCTCTGCTGCCACATTATTAAATAAGCTTTCGCTAATTAAGAATGCAGCAAATTTTGTCCTTACCAGCAAAGGAAAGTCATATCATATTGCCCTAGTCTTATTCAAACTGCACTGGCTACTTATCAAGTTCCACATTGACTTCAAACGTCCTGCTCATGATGTTTAATGCAATGAATAGTTATGACATACCTCATTGATCTTCTGAAGCAGTATAGCCCGCCCAAAACACTTCGCTCATCTGAGGAATTCCTGCTGGTAATCCTAAGCCTCAAAATCACTCACCCCTAAACTCTGCAAGAGGTTTAAAGAGAAAATTAGGCATGCTAGTTCAATAACTCTTTTTGAATTTAGATTTTTAAAATGTCTTAGCCTTGGGATATTTCATCATTCATAATTATTTTCATAGGCATTAGTGACTTGTCTAGAGTGTCAGAGCCCAACCATCCCTATCATTCATTCATTCAACAAACAAGAAAAACTGTGCCTCTCTATATCTAGTGATGAATTTGTTTTGCTTTTGAGCTGTAGTTGACCTTGAATCTTTTTTAATAGGGCAGTGCTGGTTAGTGATATTAGCTCTACAGTGCTCATCTCACACATGGGAAACATACCTGCTGTATCAAACACAGCTATGCCTTAAACTGCTCAGAGTGAGCTTGTTACATTCACAAAGGCCTAGAGAGAGTGCAAGGATGATAAAAATTAAGGTTGCTGGTTGATTGGATGACGGTGTATAGGAATAGGACAGGAGGTTGGAGGTATGGTTAAATTCTTTTATTTCCAACTCACAGCAGCAAGTCTGACATTTGCAGACAAGAACATCCATGAAACTAGGACAACAGGGAAACTATTCCCACTCAGGACAGAGAACATGGATGGTACCAAAGAAATAAACATGGATCAATATGGACTACATCACCATTAGCCAGGTGTTTGCCTGTTGAGTTGTTAGCTTGTGTGCTAGCTACTACCTTGTTTTGATTGTTGGTTGGTTTGCCATCTTGTTTTCCATTCCACCCTTATACTCGCTTCTTGGTTTGAGAATAGGTAAGACTGTGCATGCACATTCATTCCATGATGTAGGTGTTTTTGAACGTTTAGACAAACTAGGTTAGAAGATGGGTGCCCTGCCTTGTATTTCCAGGTCACTTAGCCTAGTTTAGTTATCAAAGTTTTTGTTTTCTTATTTAATAGATAGGAAAGTTCTGCTAAAAACAGGCAAACAGTGAGCCAAGGGGCTAGAACAAGGGTGTGGCAGCAGAGGCGTGGACGAACACCGCCGTGTGGTGGGGGCGCGAAGCTGGGGACAGTAAGTGCAAGTGATTACACCTGGGGATGATTAACAAGCTGTCTTTTTATTCCCTGCAGTGAGTGGTGTGGGAGAGATGCCACTGAACCGAAGCTGTGTGTGAGTCTGTGTGTGCCTGTTTATTGGCCGAAAAGCTGAATAAAGTTGATAATTATTCCCATATTCACCTGTCCACACCTGATTCACCCACCCACACCTGAGATGACTCCACTGGTACCGAAACCTGGGAGAGACTGCAGAGCACCTTCCCCGTGGAGTCGTCCCTGTTCTCAGAGCTCTTCCAAGCGCTGCTGCAGGGTCAGGAGCAAGACCGTGCAGCATTTTGGATGCTCATGTCAGTGGGTTCTTCCAGCAGGGCAGCAGTGTCAGGACCCCAAGTCACATTGAAAAAAAACGGGCTCACATGACAACCACAAGGCATTCATGGCTCTCTTTGAGCATATGGCAGAGATGTGGGGGTGGCCAGCAACGCATGGCTCATCTGCTGCCACTCCTGTCCGGAGAGGCCCAGCAGCTGCCTCCTGTCACGGGTGCTGGCAACCCGCAGGGACTTATGAACTCTATTTCCCATAAACACTCGCACCAACACAACATGGCGAAGAGACTCCATCGCTCTACGTCACCTGAGTACTAACTCGCTACAGGTGTACCCAGTTCCATTGAACTATAAAAGACTCACACACATTCTCTGCGTAGCATTAGCATTGGCCCCCGAGGAATCTATTGCCAACCCTTTGTATTATCTGCCTGCTTTTTCAGTGTATGAATCGTTTTGTCTTTTTGATTACTGCCTTTTTGCCTTGCCCTTGATATTCCTGGTCGCCAGTTCTTGATTTTTGCTTTTGTCCCTTGGAGTGTGAATTTTGCCTAGCCTAGTTTGGTCTGTTTACCTGTTCGGTTACCACTGCCTGTCCTGACCTCGCTTCTGCCTTGCCCTTTTGGTACCTCTGCCTTGTTTAATAAAATTAAGTTTTACTGCACTGGCATCCAGCTCAGAGCATTACTGACAGAATGCTACGCCCAACAACGGATGCAGCAGACAAGGGAACGCTCACGACGGCTCCCGCAGCTCAAGGTGCGCTGCTAGGAGCACAAGAGAAGCGCATCCAGCAGTTAGCCAACTGACTACTCAAGCCGCTGCGGCGCCAGTGATTACGACGACTCCCCTCATCGCTCGACCAGAGAGGTACTCAGGAGACCCGGCTGAGTGTCACGGATTCCTCCTTCAGTGCCGGCTTTATTTCACCGCACAAACGGGTACGAACGAGCAGCAAAAAATAGCACAGTTCGTAAGCCTACTAAGTGGGAGAGCATTAGCATGGGCGACAGCCGTGATGGAGGCCAGAGGGGAGATTGTAGCCTCGTATGATCTTTTTATATCTGCATTTAAGCGAGTATTCAAACATTCTCCTGAGGGAAAGGAGGTGGGAGAGAGACTACTGTGTCTAAAACAAGGTGCACGCCAGGCGGTGGATTACGCCCTGCACTTTCGTACCCTGTCTGCCAAAAGCGGCTGGAACGAACCAGCTCTGAAGGCAATCTTCCGTGCGGGGCTCAACTGGGATATCCAAAGGGAAATGGCATGTCGGGATGACGAAAAATCCCTGGATTCCCTAATCGACCTGGCAATCCGACTAGACAACTTGCTACAGGACCGAAAGCTCATGCGGACCCACGTCTCCTATGCTTCCCCAGATGATTCCGAACCCATGGAGATCGGTTCCACTCGCATCAGTAAACAGGAACGGGAGAGACGCCGCAGAGAAGGACTGTGCTTCTACTGTGGTCAAGAGGGACACACTGCAATACTTTGCACGGCTCGCCGTACACTACGGGGAGGTGAGCAACACGCCAGGGCCGCCAAGACCACACAAAACCCCCTGGTGAGTAAAAAATACCCGATCTCTAAGTCTGCCTTTTCATTGAGAGCACTGGTGACATACTCAGGAGAATCTTTTCTACTTTCAGCAATAATTGACTCCGGATCAGAGGGGAATTTCATCAACGAGAAGACTGCCTTACGCCTCCGTCTGCCCCTCAAACCACTTTGGAAACCAGTCACTGTTAATACTATCAACGACAGTCCCATCGGCACGGGGCTCATCACGCACTGCACTGAGCCGGTCACCCTTCAAGCGAGCAGTCTACACCGGGAAACCATCACCCTCCTGGTTACCAATACGCCGAAGCAACCCATCATACTCGGCACTCCATGGCTCCAACTACACGACCCCACCATATCCTGGAGAGGTGGAGAAATTACGCGCTGGTCGGAATATTGTCATGGTAACTGTTTACACCTGCCCTCTTTCCGCGTAGCGTCCACATCAATAGAAAGCCCGGAGACGACGATCAAGGTGAACATTCCTAAGGAATATAACATGTTTATAGACTTCTTCAGCAAGGCGAAGGCGAGTGGATTACCACCTCATCGGCCGTATGACTGTGCCATCAACCTACTCCCAGGCACCACACCCACCAGAGGCCGTGTGTATCCACTTTCCCGCACCGAACAAAAGGCAATGGAGGAATATGTTCAAGAGGCCCTCAAACAAGGTTACATTGAGCCATCCACGTCACCAGCTGCAGCTGTTTTTTTCTTTGTGGAGAAAAAAGATGGTGGACTACGTCCTTGCATAGATTATCACAATCTGAACAAGATAACCGTTAAATATCGGTATCCGCTACCACTGGTCCCGGCAGCCTTAGAGCAGCTCCGAGAAGCCTGCGTGTTCACGAAGCTGGACCTCTGGAGTGCTTACAACCTCGTAAGGATCAGATGGGGTGATGAATGGAAAACGGCCTTCAGCACTAATACAGGACATTATCAGTACAAAGTAATGCCATATGGCCTCTCGGGGGTGCCATCGGTATTCGAATGCATTATCAACGATGTGCTAAGAGACATGTTGGGCAGATATGCGATTGCATACATTGACGACATTCTTATTTACTCGAAGTCGTATTCTGAACACGTAGACCATGTGAAGGCAGTTTTGGCTAAACTCAGAGAAAACCAGCTGTTCGTCAAAGGCGAAAAGTGCGAGTTCCACGTGACTACGGTCCGGTTTCTGGGGTACATTATCGGTACTGACGGAGTGGTAATGGAAGAGGATAAGGTCGACGCCATCAGAAACTGGCTGAAGCCCCTCAAGGTTAAGGAGATGCAGCGCTTTCTCGGTTTCACCAATTTTTATCGAAGGTTCATTTGGAATTTCAGTATAATCGTGGTACCCCTCACATCGCTATTAAAGAAGGGGATGCGTACTCTGAGGTGGACGCCTGAGGCAGAGTCGGCGTTCGACAGACTTAAACGGGCATTCAGCACGGCCCCCATCTTAAAGCACCCTCCCGTTCACTGTGGAAGTGGACGCTTCAGACACTGGGGTCGGTGCTGTGTTATCGCAACGCGTGGGGGAGAAGCCCAAGATGCACCCGGTGGCCTTTTTTTCTAGGAAATTGACCCAAGCGGAAAAAAACTATGATGTGGGCGACTGGGAGCTTCTGGCCATGAAGTTGGCCCTAGAGGAGTGGAGGCACTGGTTGGAGGGGGCTACTCATCAGTTTGTTGTCCTGACCGACCACAAGAACTTAGAATACCTGCAGACCGCTAAGAGGCTGAACCCACGACAGGCACGCTGGGCCCTGTTCTTCGCTTGATTCCAGTTTACCATCTCCTATTGACCGGGCTCAAAGAATGTAAAGGCAGATGCACTATCCATGTTATATTCCCCGACCGAACAGGACAAAATGGAACCCTCTAGGATACATCCAACTACATGTAGGGTGCGAGCGCTCGAGTGGGACATTGATCAAGAGATCCTGAACAGTCCAGATTATCACACGCCGGAGGCCTGTCCCAACAAGAAGATCTTCGTCCCCCCGGAACAGAGGGGTAAACTGATCACCTGGGCTCATGCCAGCCCCGCTACAGGACATCCAGGAGTCAATCACACACTAGAATTGCTCCAGGGACATTACTGGTGGCCTCAGATGAGACAAGAAGTGAACAGGTATGTAACATTGTGTTCGGTGTGTGCCCGGGCCAAGGTTCCACACAATTTCCCGACTGGAAAACTCCTGCCGCTCCCAATACCACGACGTCCATGGTCCCACATTGCGATAGACTTTCTGACTGATCTCCCCTTATCTAACAATATGAACACCATTGTCACCTTGGTTGATAGGTTTTCCAAAGCACTGAAGTTAATCCCCTTACCTGCTCTTCCCACAGCTTTTGAGCAGGCTGAGTTACTGTTTTCCCAGGTATTTTGACATGTCGGCCTCCCTGAAGACATCGTGAGCGACAGAGGCCCCCAATTCACGTCAAGAGTCTGGGCATCCTTCATGGACAAACTGGGAATTGCAGTCAGCCTCACGTCGGGATATCACCCACAGACAGCTCAGAGCATTACTGACACCTCCCACCAACCACCTGGACTACGAACAGCTGAGCAAGCCATCTTGTAGCATGTCAGCTGGACCCCGGAGCAGCATTGCCATCGCTTCCACATGCTGACCCTGGATGAAGTCAGCTGGCCATTCGTGTTTGCCCAGCAGCTCCGGGATGCTTGCCATCAGTGACTGGTGGTGGAAGAATGCAACGTCGAGGGTATCATCCACCAGGTGACACTGGAACAGTTTGTCCACAGGCTCCTGCCAGGGACAGCAAACTGGGTCCAGTGTCACTGCCCGACATCACTAGAAGGAGTCATTGAGCTGGCAGAGGATCATCTTGCAGCAGTGCCAAGGACAGGTGAACAATGTTTTTCCGTCTCTCTCTGTTTTGTGTTCCCCCGCCTGTTCCCCCTGTTCCCACCAATGTCCTGGCCCCACGAAGGCAGGGGTTTATTCCCCCCCAGCCTGTCTCACGAACCCTTGTGTTTCACCCCGTCTTTGTGCCTTCTGTGTCCCCCACCTGAATCATGGTATGATTCAAGGTGATGCATTGGGAACAAAGCGAGCGGTCAAAGTGTTATGTACATGGGGATGTTCACGAGTATCCATTGGTGCCAGTCAACATTCAATTTGGGGACAAAACAGTGTTTCATGGTGTCAGTTAGCCCGGGCCTCACCCACCCGCTAGTTCTGTGGGACTGATTGGCCAGGCTTTGGATGGCTTTTGGAGAACCTGTCAGTGGGGTGGGTCCTGCAAAAATACGTCATGGGGGAAACCCCGTCTGGTCGTACTAGAGTTCAACAAGTAACTGACAAAACAGAGCTACTTAATTTGAGCAGTAAGTTTGCTTGTGGTCAGGTTCACCGATTTCAGCCTAAAGCTTCCCAATTATTCACTGAAAGGAAATGCTGCAGTTAGGGACCTTAGTGTAACCTTAGTTGCTGGTTTATCGTTTGATTCCCATGTAACAACTCGAAATCAGCTTATGATCTGAGAAACACAGCTTACATAAAGAAATCGGCTAACCCTACATGACACTGGGAAATTAGTACACGTTTTCATAGCTTTTATATTCTGAAGTTCAGTCGTGAACAGAACTCTGACCTCTGCTGCCAATTTATTAAATAAGCTTTTGCTAATTAAGAATGCAGCAGGTTTTGTCCTTACCAGCAAAGGAAAGTCATATCATATTGCCCTAGTCTTATTCAAACTGGCTTTTGGAAAACCTGTCAGTGGGTGGGTCCTGCAAAAATACGTCACAGGGGAAACCCATCTGGTATTCGCTGGGGAAGCTGTCTCAGAGCCGTCCATGTCAGCTCCACATCCCAATCACAAGTAGGGGGAGGAGACACCTGCTCCCCCTCCCTCTAGGGACCCCGCTGGAGGATTTCCCACTGGAGCAGGCGCAGGCCGAAACTCAGACACATATTTGACCATGTAAGAGAAATCAATCGTCAAAATCTGCAGCCTAATCCGTATTTTGCCGACATAAGAGAGCAACTATCTCGAGTGATACAGGACACTCAAACGGGTGAACAGGTCACCCAAATGCTAATCCCAAAGAGCGGTCAGGAAATCATTTTCCAGGCAGCTCATTACAACCTGATGGCAGGGCATCTCGGCCAAAAAAAAAACACTAGTCTGTTGTATGGGCTGAGACTACTGGCCAGGTATTCGCCTCATGTCCGCCCAAGGTGCACGGCATGCCACAAATGCCAGCTGGCGAGTCCAGCGGCCACTTCATGGGCTCCCTTGCAGCCACTCCCTCTAATAAAGACCACCTTTGACAGAACTGGGATGGATTTCATCAAGCCATTAGATAGGTCCGCATGGGGCTATCACTTTTAGTCCTCTTGGACTATGCAACTCAATACTCTGAAACAGTGCCTCTACACAACATCTCTGCCCACAGTGTTACAAAGGCACTTTTCAAAATCATCTCCCGGGTCAGGATTCCGAAAGAAATCCTGACTGACTAGGGCACCACATTTATGTCACGTACGCTCTGCAATCTGAGTTGTTGGGGATTAAATTGATCTGTACCAGTGTACATCACCCACAAACCGATGAACTAGTCAAACAGTTTATTCAAACACTTAAAAATCTAATTTTTAAGTTCATAGGGTAGGACGCATGGAATTGGGATCAGTGGCTCGAGCCCCTGTTATTTGCAGTCTGAGAGGTTCCACAAGCCTCCACAGGATTCTCCCCGTTCAAATTATTGTATGGGCGAAAGTCACACAGCATCCTCGATGTCATGCAAGAAAATTGGGAGGAGGGACCTTCTTCTAGCAAAAATGAAATCTAATATGTTCTGGACCTGTGTGCAAAATTCCACATCCTCACACACTTTACCCAGGAGAATTTGCAGCAGGCCCAGGAATGTCAAGCCCAGTTGTACAACAGGGGTAGGCACCTTAGGGAGCTCAAAACAGGAGATCCTCATTTTGCTGCCCACCTCACACTCTAAATTACTCGCAAAGTGGCAAGGACCCTTCAAGGGCACACGGTGAGTTGGGGATCTCGACTATGAGGTGAAGCATATGGATAAGATAGGAGTGGGGCATGTCAAATATACCACCTCAACCTCTTAGAATGCTGGGCTGAGGAGGTGCCTGTCGCATTAGAGATGGTAGTTTTGGAGAGGGCGGAGCTGGGACCAGAAGTCTCCTATCACCCCCTGATCCCCTGTGGAGACCACAACTCACTGTCACAACTCACAGAGATTGCCCAGTTGCAAAGAGACTTCTCAGATGTGTTCTTGCCCCTTCCCGGCCACGCGCACCTCGTAGAGCATCGCATTGAGACCCCCAGGACGTAGTAGTGTGAACTCGCCCATATCGTCTCCCCAAGCACAAGAAAAATGTAGTTCGGGAGGAGCTCAAGGCCATGCTCGAGCTGGGCATAATCGAGGAGTCCTACAGCGACTGGAGCAGCCCGGTGGCTTTGGTCCCCAAGACCGACAGGACAGTACGAGTCTGTGTGGACTTTAGAAAGGTCAGTGCAGTCTCTAAATTTGATGTCTACTCAATGCCACACATTGATGAGTTGTTCGATCGGTTAGGCTCCATTCGGATTTATTTGAAACTGGATTTGACTGTGGGTTATTGGCAAATCCCCTTGACTTTTCTCTTCCTCTTGTGTTAGACGGACACTTTGGACAGAGGGCTGGGAGCCGTTTTGTCCCAGGAGGACCAGCCGGTGCTATATATCAGTTGCAAACTTTCAATGCATGAGAGCAAATACAGCACCATTGAGAAGCAGTGTCTGGCCATCAAGTGGGTGGTTCTCACTCCTCGCTATTACCTTCCGAGACACCCTCTGTTCGAACCACACCCTGCTCCAGTGGCTCCACCACATAAAGGATGCCAACACATTCATTGGTATCTGGCTCCCTAGCCCTTTTAGTTCGAGGTGGTCCACAGGCTGGGGGTGCAGATGGTCGTGGTGGTCTTTCACAGCAAACCAACAGTGGCAAAAAGAGCAGAGAGAGCATACAAATGCACACACATGGAACAGAGCTGCTAGATTGTATGCCAGATGCCTGTATGTCTGCTGCTTCTTGCAGGGTTTGAATGGTCTTTTTCTTGTCCTGTACTACACAAACTTGCATTAAATGCTGTACGTATAGAGACATTATGAAGAAAACTAAAGTTCAGAAGGAAATTGCCGAGAACGTTTGGTGAATTCAGTGGACAGTGCATGCCCCCAAGTAACAACAGTGTCATCAATGCACGCCCACATAAGGCAAAATACAAGCAGCCCTAGTGACTTGGCCCTTGCTGGTGTGAATGCAGGGTTGGTCAATTATCTTGTATAATAAAGTGCAGAAATAAAATACACACAGTACACACATCTCATCAAAACCCAGATTTACACGCTATATCCATCACATCGTGTGCGTGTATGCCTATACAAATGGTAATAGTTACACTTATCACTATGAAACAACAGTTTTCTAGGAACAGCTTTATTTTTATTTTCGTTTTCACGCTGAAATGCAACATTTAGCTCGCGTCAGTTTGTGGTGAAGACAAAAGGAGAAAAATCTCCAGCTTGCTTCTTCCCTTGTTCTCTTAATCCTCTTTTTCCATCTTTCCCTTTCATCTGTGGATAATTGTAATTCGAGGTGGAGCAGCATGTGCACATCCACAGATGAGACTCTCGCTTTCATTCCTTGCCATCCAAACACACAACTCACACTAGAAATCATGAAAATATGTCAAAAAAGCCTCTACTTGATGATGCAACTGATCAGCCTTAAAGAAAAGACACATAAACTTTGAATTATTGAATATTAAATAATATGAACTTTTGGGCACCTCATGTTTCACACATTGTTGACATTTAATGAATTCACGTTACATGGCCTTGCAGTGGATTGGCGAACTGCCCAGGGTGTATGGCTCCAGCTTCCCCCTGCAACCCTGAACAGTGAGTGACATGACATTTTTCTCTTGATTCATTAATTTGAACATGATCACATGAAGTATTATTCACATGGTGTCTCGTGTTAAATGCACAGATTTTGTATCAATGCTGTTTAACACATAAGAAACCTTGGCAGTTTTAGATAAATAAAATGATATATTCAGCAGAATTTTAGATGCCGGGAGAGATTACATTGAATCATGCTCACATGAATTTACTCTAGAAGTAAAGTATAAGAGGTCTCTCTTTAGTAATCACTAGTAGCTAGCATAGTAGCAATACATATTCTTCTTCTTCTGCCACTTAATCCTGTACAGGGTCGCGGGGAGAAGCTGGCGCCAATCCCAGCTGCCATCGGGCGAGAGGCGGGACGCCAATCCACCGCAGGGCAGCACACAGAGACAGACAACCATTCACACCTACAGACAATTTAGAGCAGCCAATTAGCCTAAGCTAGTCACTGTGCATGTCTTTGGACTGTGGGAGGAAACCGGAGTACCCGGAGGAAACCCACACGAACACAGGGAGAAAATGCAAAGTCCGAACAGAAAGGCACCTGTGCCAAACCCAGGGATCGAACCCAGGACCTTCTCGCTGTGAGGCGACAGTGCTAACCACTCAGCCACCGTGCCGCCCAGTAATATGTATTATATGTTACATATTAGATATATAAACTTCAACTCAATTTAATTTAATGCCTGAGTCAGACCATTCTTATTTCTAAATGTTAATTTAGTCATAGTCTTCTCATTTGTCTTCTTGTCTTGTGTTCTGTCTTCATTCCAGTGCTTCCTTCTAGATTCACGCTGCCACTTTCTTTTTCATGTAAAAACATGTAACGTGGTGATGCTTTCTAGAGCAGAGGTCACTAACAGGCGGCCCGCGGGCCGGATGCGGACCGCAAAGCCGCTGCATACGGACCCGGACCTAGGCCAGTGTTTTTCAACCTGTGTGCCACGAGAGGTCGTCAGGTGTGCCGCGAAAATCCCCCGCACCTCCCGCGAGTTGTGCGCACCGAGAGCGCACAACGATTACGCAGTCAATTTCCCAAGATTCCCTAGGCGGTACCTGGATGTGTTATACCCCCCCATAGTTGCAGGTAATTATACACTAGCAAAAAATACTTATGAATATTATATTCTGTTTCTGCTACTAGATCCCCCAAATCCTACACAGTGGACCTTGAAATCAGTTTTGTGTTTGAAAGTTTGTTCTCAGACATTCTGACCCATAACGTTATGCAGTATGCTATGCTGTATTTGTCTACCGTTTATGATTAGATATGAAATACAGATAAATTAAAACTCTTATAAAAGCATTATATACACAGGTCACTTTCTATGCAGTCAGGGTCACTCAGATCCTTCTGAAAATTGGTAAGCCAGCTTAAATTTCTGCGTAACGAGTGGGATCACTGCTTGCAGCTTTTCTTACAACTTCATTTACATGAAATCCAATGAAACTATAATTCCCACTGTTTGTGCATGCCTTCTTTGAATGAAAAGTTTATGGATCATCTTTGCTGTAAATTCCAAATCCCCTTGTAGCCTACCACCCAGATCAGGCATATTCAAGTCTCCCCTTTCTGAACTAATGACTCTAGCCCTGTAGCTATTCTCTGGGCTGATGAGTAGCAACAAAGGCTTCAGGTACACAGCGGTTCACATTATTACCTGTGTTTATTAGCTCTGGTACAGTTTTATTTTTTCCTCAAGTACTTGGTCCAGTCTGCTAAAATACAATGTTGGGTCCACATCCAGATCACAGCCCACCTGTTGATGACCCCTGACCTAATACTTTCTTCCTGATAAATATAATCAAGTATGCAGACATATGTACATAAACCATGGTATTGTTATTTTAGCGGTCTCCCAGAGTATATTAGAATTGAAATTCAATAATGAATTGCACTCATTAATTTGAGAGTATTACACCACCCCTTTTTTAAGGGTCGAAAGGTAATGAGAAAATTGGTTGTTCAGTTGGTTCATGGCCAAATGTGTTTTTCCCTCATTAGTTCACTTAAAGTAAGCAGATAAAAGATGATTTCAAGTGTGGGATTTGCATTTGGAATCTGGTGCTATTAACTCCCACTATGAAGTCCAAAGATCTGTCACTGCCAGTGAAGCAAGCCATCAATAGGCTGACAAATCAAAACAGTCAGATATTGAAAAATGTTCTGCAATGACCAAGTCTGACCTGACCTGAAGCCAATTGCCCCAAGAACAAGAAGGAACTTCAGAAAAACACTGTACGAATAAAATGACAATATATGAACTTTCCCACCCTGAAAAACTTACTTCCAAGGCTTCTGCCATTTCTGAAAACATCAGCAAAAGATTTCTGTTTCCAAAGTCATGAATAACACAAGATGGGAGTGTTCACATGGACTCACTAAACACATCCCCATTTGATTGCCCAGAAACTACAGTATATCGTTCATCGATTTCAGACATACATATCCTCAACTTAAAGCTGAGGGTCTTTGAGGTAATATTCATTATTTATTGTAAACGCCAATATACTGTAGGAGACAGCCAATATAAAAATGGACAATTTGGAAATAGTTGTGGACTTGAACTCTCCCACTTCTTCAGAGCAGGTCAGGATCTAGAAACCAAGGACATCTGCAAAACCTTAGGTTGATTCTACCTTGTTGCCTCTTTGCAGGATTTGCTGCCATTTCATTTGAATATTTTACCATTTTGAAATTCTAATTTAGAAAACGGGCAGCATGGTGGCTGAGTGGTTAGCACTGTCGCCTCACAGCGAGAAGGTCCTGGGTTCGAGTCCCGGGTTCGGCATGGGTGCCTTTCTGTGTGGAGTTTGCGCGTTCTCCCCGTGTTCGCGTGGGTTTCCTCTGGGTAATCCGGTTTCCTCCCACAGTCCAAAGACATGCACAGAGTGGATTAGGCTAAGTGGCGACTCTAAATTGCCCGTAGGTGTGAATGTGAGTGTGAATGGTTGTCTGTCTCTGTGTGTT
>JAQLOM010057167.1:0-17184 GCA_030068315.1 Chrysichthys thysi
TAATAAGAGAGTGGAAATGGTTTATAAAGCCTAAAATATTTATAAATAATTAAATCGGGTGGAAAAGTCAGGTGATCACGAGGGAGCTCTCGGATTGGCTGTGACTGATGTAAAATACGGAAGTGGCGCCTTATTGTGTACAGGCTGTACAGTTTTATGTTATTAAAATGACGTATGTTTAAGAGTGTAGAAAGGTGTTTAAGAGCATAGGATGTGTTTATATGAGTGTGGAAAAAGGTTAATAAGAGAGTGGAAATAAATAAATAAAATAAAACCACCAATTTGACCATTTCTGTTTCTTAGGCTGGAAAAGTTTGTGTGAAGTGTGAAGTAAGTGATCGAAGTGAGATTATTGGAGGGAATTATTGGAAGTGAGAGATTACAGCAGCAAATGTTGTGGTATGTATCACAGTGGGACCTCGACTCACGAACTGAATTCATTCTGAGACTCTGTCCGTGAACCGATTTGTTCGCGACCCGAATCAATGTTTCCCATTGAAATGAACGTAAATACAATTACTATGTTTCAGCCTCAAAAAATGTTTTTAAAGTGTATTATGGGTTTATGTGGGGCAATAAAACATAGAATAAAATTAAAATCACCTTAATTATAGAAAAATAAACAGATGATTTTAATGCACGTTCCCTTTGCGGTGGAGACGTAGTCACTGGCGTAGGTGGACGGTAGCGGAGGGATATGCTGGCGGTTCTCATGTTTTGCGATGATTTCTTTCTTTATTTCAACTGTTATACGCTTAGGCTTCTTACCTTACTCTCACTACCATTTCCACTTTCTTGGGACCCATAATGAAGCTTATAGAGCAAAAATGCAGAGAAACAGAAGGAAAAAATGCGTTGAACATGTTCACACCACGAGTGCTTGACCGGAACTGAATGTTTGTGCTGTGAAGCGTGGGTTGGCTGTTTGTACATCGGTCGGTAAAAAATCCGTTCAGGAATTCAGTTCATACGTCGTTTTGTTCGGCATCCGATGCGTTCGCGAGCCGAGAGTCCACTGTATATCATTTCTCTTCCTGAAAGTCCTGGTTAATCTGGACTCCAACTTGACTCTTTAAACGAATCCTGACAAATCTGATTTGTCAGTGTTTCAAATACAAGGTCGCTTCTTCAAGACCTAAACCTCTTAAGAAACTGGTTTCATTATCAGGTCGTATTTCGTTTAATAAAACATCTGCCTTGCGTCCTGCGTAAGCTCGGTGCAGGCCTTGATGCGATTCTGATGAAAGATCAGCTTGTTCGCTGCCAGACATCGTATGGTGGTAGTTTTTTTTTTTCTCATCTGAAATTGAAAACTGCAAAAAGACGTGCTGAGGGTCGGTACGATGTTAGAAGAGACAGACACGCATACGATGAAAAGAAAAAAAACACGGAAGAGGAATAAACACAGGCTGTAAATCATCCTCAGTCTGTCTTGTATTAAAAACAAAACCAGGGAAAATGAATTCAAACGTCATCGAGGGGGGAAAGAAAACCATAATATGACATCATATTTCACCAGTGATGGACATGACTGAAGTTCATGACCTGTGACAGAAAAGGGAGAGGATACGTGTATGGACAAAAGGTTGTGTGACAAGGAGAGAGAACTACACCGAAGGGGAAACGGAAAGTAACCAGAGCATGTATCCTCTCTGCCCAACCTCACCCGGTGGCAGTGTGTGTGTGTGTGTGTGTGTGTGTGTGTGTGTGTGTGTGTGTGTGTGTGTGTGTGTGTGTGTGTGTTGCACTCCTCCATTTCCACCTTGTCCAGTTTCCTTCTGAATCAAGGACTCCGTGACCTCACACATCCTTCCAGATCTCCAAATACAGGAAGAGCGGCGTAAAATCCCCAAGACGACCACCTCACGTTGGCTACTGTTCAAACCTCCGCCGTCTGAGATAAAGATGTCGACAAAATGTCCTTAAAGACTTGCAAGCGTGATATAAAACCCGATAAAATACCTTGAAATGCCGAACCTGCTACTTTAAGCTCACCCAAACAAACCTCTAGATTTACTCCATCAAGCATCAATTTAGACACAGACACAAATTTTACAGAGCTGATCGCTAATCTAGCTAATCCAAGCCTTTGAGAGCATTTCATTACCACAGTGAACGTTATAACCTCACAACCTGTTCAATAAATAAATAAATAATCATCCCAGTTAGCCTCTTTTGAACAAGATGGTCTAACACCACAGCATCTCACCATCAAAAACTTTCCTCACACAAACACTCCCTGCTCCGCATCACTGTTGTTTTAGCTTCTTTTTTTTTTTTTGCTAGCATGCTAACACTGCCCAATTTATGCCAAACCTTTTGCTGACAGCTGACTGAAGGAACAACACAAATACAGATAAAGTAAAAAAGAAACATATCAGTGATGACCAGGCATTCGTTATGCTATTGTTTCTCTCACACACACACACACACAACACTAAATTTGAGCTAGCTAGAATTACCAGGCTAGTCAATTTCAGAGATCCTCGGGGAAAGTCTATGGTATGTCCCTTAGCAGATCTTAGATAGATTACACTCCCACAACCTTGTTTCCCCATAAACATGGATTTATATTGTAGTTACATAGGGGACTTGTGATAACTGTGTGCAAAATACTATCAGATAGTTCGATAGTACCACTTAAATGGGGAAAGGTGGGGGTGTGTGTGCAGAAATTGGTCATGATTTAGCTGCTAGTTACTAGCATAAGCGTTTAAGCCTATTTTTTTAAATTCACAGAGAGCAACGCTCACAAAAGTGACAATGCGACAGGAAAGAAACCTATCGAGTTATTACCGTATGAGGGACCAACGTGGTGTTCCACTTCTACTCAGAAGTCAGAAACGTCAACTGCAAGTTGAGAGATCCTCACCGACCCCTGAGGTAACAGCAAGCAAAAAAACTATCGTTGTATACTGTTTAGTTATCTTCTGGCTATTTTTGTCCCATTTAATCAATCAGTCGTACACACAGCACTGTCCAAGTCTCATCACTGGTTGAGATGTGCTAAATACCGCATAATGTATTGTTTTCAGGGGGTTTTGCTAATTAATGGCTAAAGGCTATACGGTACTGAGCGAATCTGGCTTCCCCCACGCTGTGAAATTGGCAAAAAGTAATGAAAGAAGAAGCTGAAATTCCAATTTACAACCTGAAAGTTATTTCTAACTGGGTGAGTTCAGCTTATTAGGGACATATTTTGATTAGATTCGAGGTAAAACAAGTGCAATAGAGGGTTTCCTGGAGGCGGCCATATTTGCTTTCCAACTTGTACAAATGAAATGTGGTTAAGTCGGGCATGCCGTCATTCCCAGCTCCGAAATCCAACTTCCAAGGCAAACTGAACGCGGCATTAGCTCATTATAAAATATTATTCTGATTCCATAACGTTTGCGTGCATGTTCTCTATAGTGAAGAGCATCGGAGATACTTATTGAATTGTTGTATAGTGACAACAAAAGAGCACTTTTTCATTATTTAATTCCCTGGTAGCGTTTGTGACTGATTGATCTGTTAGCAGCATGGACAACTGAAGTCAAGGTACATCAGAGAAACAGCATCGGTGATCACCGGTGATGGTTCACATAGTACCTCAAAACAAGGCAAAAAAAGAAGAAAATGCTATTGTGCGACATGCTACAATACACTATTCTGAACAATCTTTACACTTTTCCAACAGACCTTTTAATTATTCAACTTGATTACCATTGCGATAGATGACACTATTAGATATATGCGATTTCTAAGACTATCAATTGTTCCAAACCGATAACGTTGCTAATTTTTTCAGTAGGTTTTGTGGAGGGTTTTTTTTTGGGCTTAAGCCAAATCTCAATTCTTAACCACCAACACGTCAGCTACCAACTGTTGAGGGTGAAGACAATCACGTACTTCCTCCAGCCAACCACACGGGCCACTGTCACACACTGGGATTCAAATCTCGCAAACTCTTGCCTATGGTTTGGACACTTTTCTGTTGCCCCACTGAGGAGCTGGTGGTGAGTACAGTTATTGGTATCAGCAATGCCATTTCTGGATCAGAGCTAACATCATGATGCTACCAAAAAGTCTCTTGGTCTCTTAGTAAGGTTTTGGTCTTTCTTCTGGTACTCAGGAGCCATCACAGTCACGCTGATGTGCGCACAGAGGTTACGTTATGTAATCTTCTGTAACTCTGAGCAGACATGAGTCACAAATATTACCCCAAACGCCATTATACATCACTATTTAGATATACTACATGGTGTGTGTTACGTGGTTTGGGAGACAAACTTGAATTCTTCCTTATACTGCCAAAAGTATGTGGACACATGCCCATCACACCCATGCACTCATTCCACAATCATGGCCATTAATATGGAGTTGGTTCCCTCTTTCCTCTTCTAATAAGCTCCATTCTCACGAGATGTTGGAGCATGGCTGTGGGGATTTGTGTTCATTCAGCGACAAGAGCATTAGTGAGCTCAGGCACTGATGTTCGCATGTCGAGGAGGCTCCAGCTCCGGTTCACCCCAAAGGTATTTTTTGGGGTTGAGGTCAGAGAACTTGAGTTCTTCCACTCCAACTTTGGTAAACCGTGTCATCATGGAGCTGGCTTTGTGCACAGGACCATTGTCATGCTGGAGCAGGTTTGGGCCTCTTAGTTCCAGTGAAGGGAAATTGCCATGCTACAGCATACAATAACATTCTATACAACTGTGTACTTCAAACTATGTGGCAACAGCTGGTGGAAGAACCACATACAGCAGAACCCTGGCTTTTGAGTAACTTGGCGTGCGAGTGTTTCGCAAGACGAGCAAGAAATTTTAATAAATTTTGACTTGATGAACGAGCGGGCTCTTGCAATACGAGTAGTATGTGTAAGCTTCGTCTGCTGAGCCTCACGTGATCACAACTTCTCTGTCTCACTCACTGCAGGATTGGGGCTCACTCGTATAGTCAACATCCGCGCTAGAATATACTGTTGTACTTTGTAGAAAAGCCCCACCCGAATAAGGCTCTAGCAGTGCGAGCGATTAATCTGTTTAATGACGATGCAATGTTGCATTTCTGCAAAATCCTCAAAAGGAGGCAAAAGCAGCGATTGTTGGATAGTTTCCTTGTTAAAGTCACACGAAAAGAAAAAGATCCCAGTGAGCGACAGACTGCAGTGATTCTGTGACTTGTAGTGAAAGTCATCCTACACAATAATCCTCCTCCTCTCCCCCTCTCGCCTCCTCTCTTGTCTCCTTCACACCAGCCACCATTCTTTTTAAAGGTAAAGCGCAGGTTATTTTGTTTTACGTATTTTTACTTTATATTTTGTATTAATCATTTTTTTATAAATATTTCTGGGTTGTGAAACGAATTATCTGAGTTTCCATTATCTCTTAAGGGGAAATTTGCTTTGATATACGAGTGCTTTGGATTACAAGCACGTTTCCGGAACGAATTATGCTCGCAATCCAAGGCCCCACTATACGAGTGTACTGATCAGCCATCCATATACTTTTGGCTATATACTGTACCTTGCCAGGGTATTCTACAGCCCAGATCACTTGCCTCATGGAGCTTTAACCATATAATCTAATATCTCTAATTGCATTACACGAATATAACCATTTATCACTGACCTCAAAACACATCTGGAACTTCTCAGATCGTCAGAGCGGCCCAATAAAACTTTGCATTTAATTACAGGCTGCCTTGCGTTTCGCAGCTTCCTGGGTTATCAGTATTGCACAGACTAATTTTGCAATAATTATTAACAAACTAGTGCGGATCTCTGCATGACGTCTCCATGCAAACAGCCCTCAAACCACCTTTCTCTTCTTAGCACTGGCAGTTAGCTGTTGGATGGGTGTGGTGTCTCGATGGATTTGCATATTAAGCTTCAAAAACAAGTCTAATTGTGTTTGGTCAAACATTTGCATGAAGTTGAGCTTCGTTTCCATATTTACGCAAAAGACTTTGGATCTAGACGTTCATTACAGGTGAGTTGAGGGGTTGCGGTGGGAGATTTTTACAGTACGATGATCAGCAGTGTCGTGTTCTTCAACCTTCATGCATAATAAAGTTGTACAAAGGTTGCTACAGGAACCTTGCGTTTGAATTTCCTTGGAAGTACGAACTCGATTATTTCATTTCAGTCGAGGCAGCTGGCGTTCATGATACGAGTGATGTGTGCTTTCTTCCTCAAAACAACGAACTGTATAGTCAAAGTTACAGATTCAACAAATGAACGTGTCTGCATGAAGATTGAGCTAAAGCAAACAGTTGCATATACATTAAAGCTAAAGAAGTGCTCCTTTTTTATGCATGTTCTTTTTAAACTGTTGATACCCGGAGTAGCCATGTTGATTTGACGTCACTTGCTGAACTCAGGCTTAAGGAAAGCTTCCTTAATATTTTCTGAATAGGTGCTATCTTTGTTTTTGGGGTTTTTTTCTCCTTGAAGACTGGCCATTCCTTTAGGTGAAGGCAGCAGATGATTTAGAGCGAGTCCTGGGGTAGGATGCGATGAAATCTGAGCTTTTTTCTTTTTTTTTTTTTTTTAATACAGCAGTTAGTGAGATATTGCTCTGATCCTGCACTGTGACTAATCGTAAAACCATGGCATCGTAACAAAATCTAAAGTTTTGTTAGCTGCAAAACAATTCCCTGACACAATGCCTTTAGCAATTGACAACATTTGGGATAACCGTGTACGTTTGAGCTTTTTCAGCAATTTTAGAAGGTCGTCCACTTGATTCCACTTAAGAATAACCCTGTGTCCAACTCGGTTTCTCCTTGACTCCTTGAACTGAATTTTGTTTTGCTGTAGTTATGATTCAGGGAGTTGTAGAGCTCAGCAGTCCTTATCTGTCCTCTTTATCGAAACTCAGCAGATTTCGCGCAAACATGCAGAGAGCAGCAGGGGTGTGATCCAGCGTGAGAGAAGGTAAGCGCTGCGGAGCTGGTTGAACTTCAACTAAACGCCTCCTACTGCGCTCTGACCAAGCTGCACAGTCAGCACATGATGGGGAAGGGGGAAACTAATAAACATGACCGTCTCATCGTGACTGAATACGTACAGAGAGACCGCGCCCTGTCATTTGAGCTATCCTGCTGCTGGTCTCATTGCAATACAATCCACCCAGACAGATTTATAAATCCATACTACTATGTTGCACAGGATGAACCTACAGACCACCTTGTGTTCTTATTTGCCCATATAGGCCATCTATAGACTGTCCCAGTCCTCACTTAGGGCTTTAAAAGCGTGCTCAGGTTTGAGATGTGTCGGATTAAATGTGGACAAATCGACAGCTCTGGCACTCGAGACGATTGGTCCAAAATCTAGAAAAAGAAACCTGGACTTCATCAAAAGGAACGTTTTCTAATAAATAAATAAAAACACTACCATAACGACTCGATATAAATTCCTACACCTGTTGAACCATACAGGTCGGACTTTACTAGTCGGAATATTTAGCATTCATAAGGGACAGCATTTTCAGAATCAAGCAAAGCGCCCACAAAAGGTGACAAAACGATGGATGTACCAACCATCAACAAATATGATGATTCGGTTATTTGGATTTACTTGAGGACTAGCATCGCATAGCATAACCTGTGTCACAGATCCCTCCCCGTCATCGTGAGCTCGATGGTTCCGACTCTGACAAGTCCCGCTTCCGGGTCATTTTGTTTTGTGTTTATATCATGCAGTTTTCTAGTCCTGTCATAGTCTTTGTTACCCTACTGTGTTCACCTGTACCATGTATTGCTCTTGATGTGCTTCCATATTTGTACCCTACTCTGTCACAATGCCTTCGCGAAGTCTTATCATGCATTTATCGATCTTTTAAGCCTAAGTCGTGTTGCCCAGTCTCATCCCATGTATTTATCTATCCCGGTTTTTGGATTATGAACTATTCTTGCTTAATGCTGCTATTTTAACCCTAGCTATAGACTATGATTCATGCAATGCCCAAAATAAAGCACATGCTGCGTTTACACACTCGCCCTGCCTTTACTAATGGATTTGCATGCACCCCTCCCCCCGCCCCGTTACACACACCCCCCCCCCAATACAACGCAGCCCGAGCCAGCATTTTTACTTTATTTTTGTTCTTGTCTAGAAAAAAAAAAAGGGAAAATTTTTTTTTTAATGTGCAGAGGATTTAATTTCACTAGGTGAGGTTCAGGCTCGGTTTTAAATACAATCCCATATGAAAGAATAACATTCGAAAATTCAGCTACTATCCAGAGACCTCGTACTTCAACGCTGTGGGTGGCAAGGGCAATATCTCTCAAATCCCCATGCTTAGACTTTAATTAACCAGGACTACCTGGAGAGATCTGATGAGCTATAGGAGAGACCGATAAACTGGCTGCAAGCTGCTTGCGCATCAATGTAATCACCGGCTTTTCTTTTTTTTTTCTTTCATGAAAGGAGAGAACAATTTCATCACAATTTGGACAATTTTTATGAATTAATGAGAACACTTGAGAAAATGGAGCATTATAATCTTGTGACTTCTACATCAAGACCAATATTACGGTTATTAAGGCTAGGTGACATCGCTACATAGTAGATATATATTTATATTGGAGAAATGATGGCAATCCACTTCACTTTACTGCGAGATCGCAATCTGATGTGTTTCCTGTGACATTTTTCATGTTTTAATAACATTTGCAAACTCAAATTGAAAGCGGTTTATAAGATGCTAAAATCGCAGGGTTATTATTATCTTTTTCCGAAGTTTACAGTTTTAAATCTACAAGCATTTTGACAAAATTTCCCCTCATTTTATCATTAAATAATTTAATTTTGAGACATTGAATCCTAAAGTATAAAAGCTTTTTTTCCCCCCTTGTTTTTTTTTTTTTCCTTGAATTAGTGACCTATTGTCTATTACAAAGTTAGTCACGGAGAAGAAGCCTGGTTTCTTCATTTAATCCAAAATTCAAAATCTTGGTGGAAACCTCACCCTGTCTCAGTAACTGACTGAGATCTTGGTCAACATTTGGCCAAATTTAAAATTAAAAAAAATAAAAAAAATTTAAATTACAGGGGGTCCTCAGGTTACAATACGGTTCCGTACCTACAACAGTAATGTAACCCGAATTTTGGTGCAAGTCGAAACACACCCTAGCCGAAGTCACTTCTCCATCCTAACACAGTTATACAATCATAATTTAGAACATAAAAACACCACTAAGCCACAGAAAAAGAAAAAGAACATAACTATACTGGACTTGTCAGGCTTGTGGGGTTTAGGTGAACACACGTGCAGGCAGGAGACAGCTCTAATGTCCCAAAACGGGTTTATTATAATCCAAGGCTAAGGTACAGAAACAGGAGGTAAAGACCAGGGTCAAAAACATAAACAGGTCAGGCGAGCGGCAAACAGACGAACAACGGAGATCCAGAAATCAGAGACAAAAACAAGGCACAAAAGTCAGAACTGACAAACACAAACACCAGAATCAAGTCTTGGCAAGAGACACAAAAGCAAGCTAATGCTTCGGAAGGAGTATATGAATGGGTGAGTCTATTTATAGTCTTGGAAATTAAGCAATAAACAAAGCTGGAACGTGCGCACGATGCGACGATTCATTTCAATCGTGATGGCTTTCCTCTTTGTCGAAGCACGACCATCTGAAGACTCGGACTTTCGTTTAGGAGCCATGATAAGGGCCAAAAAGTCGCCAAACAAAGCAACACAAACAGAACACTTGCAGATTTTTTTTTACAGTCAACTTCGCTAACTTCCTCACTCATACGACGCGTTACTGCGTATTCTTCTAACGAGTGCAAACTAGTTCACCCATGTAATCTGTAAGTACGACACTAACAGTGTACGTCTCAACTCGAAACGTTGCATGTCGAGACTGTTGTAACCCGAGGACCTCCTGTATTTAAATTTTCTTTCCAGTTTCTGTAAAACGCAAAATATGACTGCTAGTGGGTTTTTTTTTTTTTAGTTGCCTTATCTAACCAGGCTAATCTAGATTACACTCAACAGGTTCATGTTTATGGATTTGTCGTCATGGCTTCGAAGCATGGACGACCACCCATCCAAATCAATGATCCAGAAATGAATAACCATGACGTTTACAATCTCAAACCACGTGTTATTTTAAATTCACCACTTACTCTAATGGGCTCCAACATTTAACGTGGAACCTCGCACCCAGATCTAAGCCTAACTCCAACCACTGCATAAATTAAAAAAAAAAAAAAAAAAAAGGGCCAATGTGCTGAATGTGGGGGTGGGGCAAAACCGAGATGGGAGATGGGGGTGCGCCATCAACCTTGCAAGGTTCAGGATGATTTTGACTAGTAGTTGGCGTTTTTGAGCCATTGTCACCCTATAAAATTACAACCCGATTTGTCAATACTGACTCCGGCATTGATGTGTTTCATGACGGTACGGTCATATTATTTCGTTTCCAGCTCAAGAAACACGTTTAAGCATACGGTGCGTCTTAAATCCGAAGCCGATGCTGAATACGGCCAGGTGATACGACCGCAAAATTATACCGCGATATTTTTTGCCACTTTCACAATAATGATATTCATCTCGATATACGTTAAGCCCTGAAAATAACGTTCGGAGACAAAAGAACATGCACACTGGAGCCAGGGGGCGTTCACGAGCTCTTGTGCCCAGTCTAAGTCTGTAACATTATAGGCCTAATATTTTATTAAGCTAATTCTACGTTTCACGCTACGTTACTCAGACTCTTCTCGGATGTATTCATGGGGGCAGAAAACGCCGCAGCTTCTTGTTCATTTCAGGAGGAAAGCTGATATTTCTTGTAAATCCCGACACTCACGTTATTCAGTTGGCTGACTATACGAACGGTCATATTGCGAGAACGGTGATTTATTGATATATCGCCCAGCCCTGACGCTGAATTTCCACCCAGATACACCCAGGTGAGTCGGGAACAAGGAAAACACTGGAACATGTACGACAGAGGTACAGCGAGATGAATGATCGGGAAACATCGTCCTAAACACCACTCATCAAACTACATGGCAGCTTGAGTCAGGTCCAAACGGATCTGACGCAAGTGGAAAGTCGGCCGTGGACCCGGACCAACAGTGAGCGATTGGCCGGACGGTTTGTTTAATAACGCCAGCGTTAATGATGTCCAGACGAGATCACGGTCCACTATAAACACTGCGAACCCAAACATGTCACCAGGGCCGAAGGGTCACGCTGGATAAAATGCAGCAGAGGGCTTCAGAGACGCAAACAAAACCTTATCCTTCCTTTCATGTCGCACGGTCTGAAGTGATGTGTTTAGCAAGAGTATAAAAATAAAAGAAGTTACTTAATTAACCAGTTTCTCACTTCTATAGTGTGAATGTTTGCTTGGTAACTCAGGAAGTTTTGTGGTTAAACGCACACGCCACATCGCTGTAAGAATCAGGAAGCATGACAAATGTGCAACAAGTCATCGATGGTCATCTGCTCGTCGGTTAAGACTCTCTCGGCGGCAACAAGACAACAATAGGATCGAGAAAAATTAAACACCGTGTGAAACGTCTCATGGTCGGTCGGCTCCAGAATTATCGGCACACCCGGAACAGATGGGTTAAAATAAAGACGGGTTAACGGGCGGGTGGGAGTGTTTTTTGTTTTTAACCCTTCAAAGCAGACCTTGATCGTGAACAAAAGATTGTGTCTAGCATATGGCTTCATACTTTAGCAATTATTCGGGGTACAATACTTTACTGCTTCAAAGTTAATCAGTGAAAAAACCCCCAACATATTTCTTAATAAAAAAAATTAAAAAAAAAAAGACTTCCTCGCTGTTTACAGTGACCATTAGACGTCGTATAAACAGCATATCCTAGTTGTACATGAAGCACCTTTTTGACCAATCATGAGCCTTCTTATCCAGCCCCTACACCGATCATAAGTCTGGGTACAGCTTCAATAGAAATGTGCTGGAAAACTTATATCATGCATATAATCATTTTAAAATGGGGCTTTCAATACACAGAATATCAGTGGTTAAACTTTGAACTGAGGGATGTTAGGATACATCATCAGTATAATGCTAAATTGTGTCGCAATACACTTTTTTTAATAACTCTTTTCACTCTTAAATGACTTCATAATTCTAAGTAGAAGCAGCTGACTGTGGACGCAATCTTTAAAAAAAATCTAAAATGTACAGTATACATGGGGTCCTCGGATTACGACACAGTTCCGTTCTACAACAGTGATGTACCCCGAATTTTGGTGTAAGTGGAAACGCACCCTAGAATAAATCACTTCCCGATCCTAACACAGTTGTAAAATCATAACTTGGAGCATAAAAACACAACTAAGCCACAGAAAAAGGCAAAGGATATAAATATCCTGTACTGTACGCTGCACTGTAGGAACAGAAACACTGACATCCGATATCCGTGGCTGTTTCTCCCTTTTCTGATGTCTGTACAATGTCGAATTTTATTTCAATCGTGACGGCTTTCCTCTTCGTCGAAGCAGCACCATCTGAAGACTCTGACTTTCGTTTTGGAGCCATAATAAGGGCCAAAAAGTCACCAAACAAAGCATCACAAACAGAACATTTGTGCTTTTTTTTTTTTTACAGTCAACTTTGCCAACTTCCTCACTTATACGCCGCGTTACTGCGTATTCTTCCGCCGCGCAACCAAACTAGCTCACCCACATAGTCCGTAACTTTGACACCAACAGCATCAACAGAAATTTTTTTTTGCGTTTGCGTCATGTGAGCGAGCGTCGTAAACTCGAAAGGTCATATGTCGAGACCGCCTGTATATATTTATTTTTACGATATTAATAACATGATTTGTGGGGTTTTTTGTTTTTTGTCAAGTTCACAGTAATTACCTTTTGCTGACAGGTCATGAGCAACTTTACACTGAATCACATATCATAGAAAACCATCACTGATTTTTTTTTTTTCCAATCATGTCATCCAAGTATTAAAACCAGGCAAAGATGTCATTAATCCGGCTTAATTTAATTAAATGAACGCTGAAAACGTGTCGACAGAGGCCAAATGATGAGCTCAGAAAGCTTTCTTCCAGGATTTAAAAATAAAAAAAACTCAAGAGACTTTAAAATTCTTTGCCCTCACTTGGAATCCCCCTGTAGGTTCTCCACGGGTTTTGGGGGTAAAGTCTGGGTGTGTTGGGGAATATGTAGCAGATTGTTCGTCTTTGCCCCCTCAGACCTCCTGCGATCTCCTCGGTGAGTCAAAGATGTCATATACCCTAACTGAGTTTCCAGAACCTCTAGAAGGGGAAAACAGATCTACCACGTTAGAGCAAACACTCTTCATGTGAAGCTTCTCCTCAGAGCCACTGCATGAAGGACATTTCTATGTGTTCTCTGACTTTCACAGTTTGGACGGATGACTAAAGTGTGTTTGGCCCATATTTAGCCTGAAGTGTAAAATAGAAATTCTGGGACAACCCACACACACACCCCCACACACACACACACACACACACACACACACACCCCTAATTGCTTGTGAAGTTACACACACTCTATTCACATAATGTCCCCAAGCAAGATGGCGCCCCAGCACACTACCACCAAGACGTGAGAGCCTATCTCCATCCCATTCTACCATTTGATGCCTATATAGGTCTAGTAATACACCCATGCAGATATTTTTCCATGCCGAAGTGTGTAGCTTATACACTTTTGGGCCCCTCTGTATATAATGTGACTAATAAAACCAGTGATCTTGAATGAGCTAAGGTAATAAAAAAAAAAGCCGCCAATGTTTTCGTAAGGCAATATACTGTATGTAATGCATGCCTTTGAATCTCTTCTTACATATATCCCATGATATAATAACTGGAGATAGCTCTCGTTGCACAACCAAAGGTTCAAGGGGAGGAGCTTGGCCATGAGCCAACTTCCCCTACAAGTCCTAAGCCCTAACCCTTAAGACAGTCGGCCCAGATAGGAGAAGCTCGATCAGTGTGATCGGATCTGACTCCGCCCCCCGGACTTCTCATTCTGCAATGAGGGGAAAACTTCAAACCATTTTGAACCTTTCAAGGTTCTTCGGTTGTTCCTCTGTGGAAACCCATCGAGATTTTTTCAACAAAGCAAAAGATCCAAGGAATTTTCCCTTTAAGCACCTTTTGGTCATGAAACCAAACCGTACTTTAAACATATCCTCTTACCAAGACGCGCCTGTCTGCTCTTCTTTAATAAAATATGCATTTAATCGCTCTAAAACATCTTCAATCCCTTTGTAGTGGAATTAAAAACACCAGATGAAGGTCTAAAACACATTTGCAGCTTCACACTCGCACACACACTCCTCCAAACACTCTACGACGCTCCAACACGACCCAAAAAAGGCCTGAAATCCCAAAGCCATGAAAGTCACGCAGATTACATTTTTAGCCAAGCTGCTGGGCTGCCGTTTTGTAGCGGGGGGGGGGGGGGGGGGGTTATTTTTAGTATTCCTGAATTAGACCACAAAAGGAGAAGGTCGTTCGAGGGACGCTCACAAGTGCACACAGTCAGGCCTTCACCTGTTCCAGAGCTTACTCTTTAAACTATTAACATTTGTAACGCAACACCTTGGAGTCAACGCCTTGTATGAACTAATAACGTGCCAGGTGCGTGCGTCGACAGGAAAAGCTGGACTGATGCCACGGTATTGAGCAAAGAAGGAGCACAAACTACTTTTAACCTCATGAGACGAGTGCAGGCGTCTTACTGTATGTAGGGCACTTGCTGCGTGGACTACGTCAAAGGGGAATCCGGGATGCGGTTAAAAGTCAGAGTGTTTGAAAACGGTCCAAATTGTGTTACACATGATGGTATGTTTGCATGTTAACCTCAAAGGAGTGGGCGATATGAGAAAAATATCACATCACGATATAAATCCTATGATTTTCAATGTGCCTCATGATATTCGATATTTACTAACAAACTGCCAGCACAATTGTAGCATTCCTTATTTTTTAACAATCGTGGTAAAAGTAGATTCTTTGATGTAAAATGTAATAATAATAATAATAATAATATTAAATTATTTACTACTGAAAAAATAGTTTTATATCTTAATATTTTATCATTAAATTTATAATATTTTATATCATATTTAATGCAATTTTAATACAATTAGAATTTGTAACTGTTGTGTTTTTTTTTATCAAAAATGTTAAAAATAAAATAATAATAATAATAATAATAATAATACTAAATTATATAAACATACTACCAGTCCTTCACATTTTCTGGAATGCCTGACAAAATACTTCACAATATCCATATTATACCATCTCAATATCATATCATATCATGACACGACACTTTTCTACGACACTGAAGTCTGTACGTACATTATTAACATATACAATGATAGCTAACAAACCGCCAGTGAAGATCTTCATTATGTTATTTTACCAGTCTGCACTTTTTTTTTATTATCTACAAAAAAATAAATATTTTAACACTGAATTTTTTTAACAAACTACCAGCAAGTGTATAGTTAGCGTTACAGTTAAAAAAAATTTTTATTATATATTATATATATATATAAATTAATCATAATAAAAAGGTCTATAAAATAAAAATATAAATTGTATTATTGAAAAAAATATTTAAACATATTTAACACTATCAGAAGAATTAGTTTAATTAGTATTAAAAAGTATTCTTTTTTTGCAATTTGAAAGATTACAATAATAATAATAATAATTATTATTATTATTATTTATTTTTATTATTATTATTATTTATTTTTATTATTATTATTATTTATTTTTATTATTATTATTATTATTATTATTATTATTATTATTATTATTATCACCTCTCTCTGTCAATCCGTAATTAAATTTATGTAAAAATCCTCTAAAAAGATCAGATATACTGTGATAAATCTTCATGATATTGATATTAAATTATTGTATCACCCAACTCTACTGACAAGAGCGATGATGATGATATCTCAGAATGATGTGTGGCATAATTTAATCACCAGATTGATCATAAATCACCACCATCATCATCATCAACATTATTATTATTATTATTATTATTATTCCCGGGATAAGAAACAACTACTCAGCATGGTAAATAATCACGACACGAACAAGGCTCTCACAAATAAATATGGCTGTGGCTGAACATTGTGAATTCCCTAAGAGTGGGCTTTGTAAAGAAAGACTCTCACACCATGTGCACTGGGATTTGGGATTCCGGTGATTCGGGACCAGAAATAGTCAATTTTAGTCTAAAATGCCGTTCAGATGGTTAAAAAACGGCGGAAAGACACATGATCATCCCTAAGAGATTCCCAATAACAGCACACTACAGTGGCCATTAGTGTGCAATGGCTTGAACACTACCTAGTGCAACAGGAAGGCATTTATTTAGGACTCAGCCTTGGAGAGGCAAAAAAAAAAAAGCCTTAATTTATTTTTTGTGTGTTTAATATTGCACATTATGGTTTGTTCAAGGTTTCTTGTATCAAGGGGATTGTTGCAATTGGGATTTGCCCAATAAAGTCTAAAAAAAAGTGTTCTAATTCCTCTTAAACGTCTGCTGGATATCTCCTTCTTGACCCTTCTCCGGCGGTTTGGTGTTTCGAATGGCGTGTGAGAACTACAAAACAGGACGTGACCTTGTGGATTTCCAATAAATGACCTCCTCAGTCATGTACTTTCAGAAACTTGGGTCCAAAAAGGTGTTCCGAGTGTAAGATCTCCCTGAAGGTACAATATTATTCACGTTTGTTTGTCTATTTAGTATTCAATGGCACGCTTTCCCACTCAAATGTGCTAGAAAAATGTGTAACAGTTCTGTAGCTGCAACATGATCGGAGAATATTTTTCGTCCATGCTGTACGTGGGCAGGAGGAACTGCAGAGCGACAACACAAAGATGTCTTTGACCCAACCGGTCACTGGAAACCAGTAAATTACTCCTTTTTTTTTTTTTTTCATCATACAGTGAATCACGCAGTTCTCCATATCCCATAATAATCCCTTGCACATTGTTTTTTTTTCTGTTTCTTAACAATATGACACGTGTTTGCATATGACGCTTATGTCTGGTTGAAATCCCAAATACTCCCTATACAGTGAACCCCCGTGAAAGGTCAAACCACGATACAGCCGTGCCACATTAATTTTTATTATTTATAAATATTTTTAGGCTTTATAAACCATTTCCACTCTCTTATT
>JAQLOM010058732.1:0-17158 GCA_030068315.1 Chrysichthys thysi
GTAGGTGGACGGTGGCGGAGGGATATGGTGGCGGTTCTCATGGTTTGTGATTATTTCTTTCTTTATTTCAACTGTTATACACTTAGGCTTCTTACTCTCACTACCACTTCCACTTTTTTGGGACCCATAATGAAGCTCATAGAGCAAAAATGCAGAGAAACACAACGAAAAAATGCGTTGAACATGTTCACATGACGAGCACTTGACTGAATGTTTGTGCCGTGAAGCGTGGGTTGACTTCCTGTACGTCAGTCGAGGATTCGTTTGTCTGTTCGGGAATTTAGTTTGTACGTCGATTTGTTCACCATCCAATGCGAAGCTCCACTGTAGTTGTTATCGTTAACCGGAGACTACGTCGTCACATTGAAGAAGAGAGACTTGACTGCTGACAAAAGACTTGCTGTAATGATACCAGTAATACCATTAAACTAGTTTTGTTAGCTTTTTAGTGTGTTATTAATGTAGGGTGTGTTTTTGTTTGGGGTTTTTTTTTTTTGGGTTTTTTTAAAAAATATGTTTCACCGTGACTTCACATCAGCTCAGGTGTCTCTCATATTCTCATAACTGGTTCCACAGGTTCCTTATGGGTGTATATGTGTATCAGAGTAAGAACACAGACATCCTGGTGTTGGCCGTATGCCCGGGGCTTGCCGTGGAATATCAGCGCTCTGCCCCAGCACACGAGCTGAACCTGAGCTAATAACCAAAAGAATATTAGTGTGACTGTGAAGTCTTTATCGCTGATTGTTCTTGATGGTGTTTTAAGTTCAATATCAGCTAGCGCAGTCTTTAGGGGCTAAAATTAAATTAAATATGAAAGTCTAACTTGTGTTAGTATATTAGATACGTTGAAGTACTATTCAGTTTTCCAGGTATATGCGCTTCTTGCACAGCGTCTGTACTAATTATGATCGGGAGTATCACAGAGATGGGAGTGTCTGCAGTAAATACGCCTGGTTGTCACATCAAAAAATAATTCCATTCATGCCACGTACGTACATCTTGTACTGATACAATGGGGCTGTTATTAATAGTGCTGGTTGTGGGACTTAATGCTGAGCTTGATCATTAGGAGGTTACATGACTGTAATGTACATGTTGGCTAAATATGTATGAGGAAGTCAGTCACTTAGCTAAAATCCACTGAAGTGTCATTTTGCTGACGATCGTTCATAAGTGTATTATCAAATTATTTTAAAATATGATGATAAATGGTTTTGGATTTGGACAGAGATGTTAGACAGGAGTGCTTCCTGGGGTGTCTTTTTATGCTAAAGAATAAAAGTGGAAAATCTCTTTCCCTCAGGTCATAATAAAATCTTGGAGTCTTTTACTAACAAGACCGGATATATATTACCTCAGGTTATGTCTAATAGACATATTTTATAGACAGTTAAATTCAGCATAATCTTTCCAGACACGTCCGCACACAATCTGTTAAAAATACCTGGCATGAATGATTGATTTAGGCAGGACTAAAATCCCAGAGGTAGAAGCGCGAGGAAAAAACGATGCCATGCTGCCTCCAGACTTTAGATAAACGTGTAGGTAAACAGCATTTTTCCCATTACAAATCATGTCATATTTTTACTCAACTACATTTGATCATATTTCCATGATCTGACAGTTGGTGTACCTCAAAGCTCAATCGTGGCCCCTTTTTTGTTTGTTTGTTTGTTTTTTATTCTGCAAACCTAAAAATCAACGTTCTGCTATTATATTGAAGAATTTGTACCTAAATGTTCTCCAGTGATGCTTGTAGTGTGGAATAGGATTGCCAAGCTGTAGGACCTCCCCCATGTTTAGCACAAATTAGGTTGGATGAGGGATGCAATATGGTTTTATGCATGAATTACAGGCTGGGAATATTCAGTTCGATTCAGTTGAGTTTGATTTGTAGAGAATTTTTAACAATGGACACTGGCACAAAGCAACTTTACAGAAATATTGAAGTTATGGATAGAAATTCTAAACATATTACATTATGAATTTCTCCCTAATGAGGAAGCTAAAGGCAACAGCGGCAAGGGAAAACTCCCTGAGACCACACGACTATATAATACCAGTAAGACAGTATTGCAGGTATCATGGATGGCATTTTATATCACCGTGAAAAGCTGTAATGGGCAGCTGATTAATGTTAAAATGTTTCCTGTTTTGCGGGCGACACACTCCCTCCTGTGTCAGTCACAGTGACACTAGCCACTCGTGGTCACCTGTGTGCTCAAGTATGCATACGATGGCGGAAAGCGCTTTCCTCCCAGAGTGTTGCTCAGCCCTTGACGCATCAACGTCATCTGGATGCAAGTCAAGCATCTGAAAGTTGACGGGCATGCATAATATTATATTAAGTATCCTATTATATATTTTTTTCCCACATTATCCATTATCCATCCCTTTTTGAAAACTTCATTGTAGTTAGAATGCGACTTCTTCACTTCCGTCTTTGTAACGGAAGTCCTCGTCCTGTGGAGAGAAACTAAGTCATGCTTCCCACTGAGGGAAGGTAAAGAGGTCCAGCTGCTCTTGGCTCACACCGGCAGAGCCAACCGCCCTTGCGCTAACGACACCTTAGATGGTCGAGCCAGTGGATGTTGTCGTCTCACATAAAATTTCATCATGTCTGTAATTTTACTTGTTTATACTAGAAGGATCTGTTGGCTCAAACTCTTTAACCGTATCGCTGTTCTGTTTAATCTCACAATCATTCCTGAGAGCGTATCCATATTTTTTCCTCCCCGCTGGCGTTAACAAGACACCATGGTTGCAATTTCCAGTCTGCAGTATGTGTTTTGTTTTATGTGTTTAAATTGCAGGTCTGCGCCACTACACGTTCACATGAATCGCATTCCAGTAGTTTAACAGGCGCCGCTCGTCGTTTTACCAGAAATGAAAGCAAGGAATTCCTTTCTCGGAAGCATGATCATTTTTCTCCCCCCACCAAGCTTCATATCAACATGACATTTCCAAATATTTGTTAGGAAAGTTGTGACCATGGTTTATTGATATCAACACTATTAACAATAAAAAACACAAGCATCTTAATGGTGATAATGTGGAGTAATAATAAAATACAGCAAAGCTTTCAGTCCCTGCTAACTTCAGGACAGGCGTGAAGCTTCAAAGTGTTACACAGAAGCAAGATTTATTATTACTTGGTTTTGAGGTGTTGCTCAGATGGCTGACACAATCACTTGGCTGAAAGTGCACAAAAAGGAATATTTTATAAGTGGATTATAAATTAATTAATTGATAATCGATACATTGGTTTAAATGTGTCTTTTAAATGACAACAGCTGTAACACACACCATTTGGCAAAGATCTTTGGCACGTCTTTCACTCATCAAGCAGGAGATGTCGAATGCTTTCGCTTTTAATATTCATACATCTATATAAGTAAAATAATTCATGCATCAACATAAGTAAATGTGAAAAAAAAATTTACTTAGGAAACTAATTCTGCCTCCACTTTGCATCATGCCATATCACACCACCTTTTTGTTGAATATTTTCCTAAAATGGCGTGCACCCAGGTGTTTTATTCCATACTTAGCGGAGTCAGGCTGCCTGAAAACAGTTTTGCGGACGGTGCTATGTGGTGCAAGTAATAACAGCGTTGCTGCTTTCTCACTGGGAAAAAACCACAGAATTTACTGAATTCAAACGCCTACGTCGGGTCCTTGTGATTGAACTGAGGAACGTTCACAGCATTAGTTTTCGTACGTCCAACATGTACATTTCGTTGTGTATTTTCAGAGCCGTGAATAAAATCGAACCCACAGGGTTTTTTTTGGGTGTTTTGCAACAGCTACATTACCACTGTGCTCTGCTTTAACTGCCTAAATTTAATTTTAAAGTTCTAGCTCCCATCAGTGGTCAACATCCTTGTGAGATTTTATAACATATCTATTGTTACGTTAATTCTACGTGAGTTGATCACACGCACTCTACATAATTCAAGCTAGTAGTTAGAAAATGAAGTTTAGTCCAGTAGTCCCTTGTGTTTCGCGGGGGTTACGTTGGAAAACTTTCCGCGAAAGAGGAACATCCGCGATACACAGACCTCACCCCTAAATGCTTTTCTTAAAATAGTTTAAGCCCTAAATGACCCTTCCACACTCTTTATACACATAAAGAAAATAATTGTGGGCATATAGCGAGGTGAATTCTGTGTTGAATTCGTAGAAACATCACATTTATAGCGAATACTGCGATGGGCAAACAACTGGATGTTGGCGAATGCTGGTTGCTTCTCCGCAACTGTACGCATCATAGCCAGCAGCCAATCGCAACCATGGTTAAATGAATAGGGCATTCTGATTGGCCAGATTCGTTCTTCCACCATGTTTTTTTTTCTTTTCAGTATCCCCACACTGCGTTTTCATAAACAACGCTGTGTTCTTTTTCTCTTGCGTAAATATGATATACACTGTACTGTATTTTATATAGTATTAATATTTTACTTCAATTGAATTAACGTTGATGTTTTATAAATCTGGGGAAATCCGCAAAAAAAATTGATATACAGGTGCTCCCCGAGTTACGATAGCCCAACGATAGCTCTTACGATTTTTTGAAGTTACAATGACTACTGAGATGTGATGATAATTGTAAAATATTTAGAAAATATTTAAAATTCATGGGCAGGCATCGCTGGCAGGCCAGCATAACAGTGTGTGACGTACGTGGACATTCGGACGACGCCCGGAAGTATGCCTCGCGCGATGCCTCACTGTCTCCCGCAACTCATGGGGTTCCCTTGTGTATCAGTGTACTGTACAGTGCATTACTGTGGGCTTTTTGTGTGCTTCAAGAGCTAATTTTAATTCAAAAGCATGTCTTCTATAGGAAAAGACTCCTAACCAGGCTAGGCTAAGCTAGGCTGAGATACCTAAGCTAGGCTAAGTGGTTCAACACAATGGTTCGATATACGATATCTTCAGCTTATGATGGGTGTGGCGGAACGCATCTCCATCATAACTTGAGAACTACCTGTATTCTAAATAAAATCCGCGAATAGCCGGGGACGCGAAATGTGAACTTCGATATAGCGAGGGACTACTGTATAAACAACAAATTTGATTTTTTTTTTTCCATATAAATCATACGTAACTTTTTTTTTTTTTCCTGAAAACTGAATGATCGCTTAGTCCATTATTATAGAACATTTTACATGACGTGGTTAAGCAAACATGTTCAATATGAAAATCCATGTCGATAATTGTGAGCTATGTCGGCTCATGATTGCAGCTCCACTTGCTAGTGAAGGAATATAAAACATAACATAAGAGCATCAGTATAAACATAAAAAAAACCACCTGACCTCTACTGAAACACACTGACATCCTTTTCACTTTTTTTCTTGGCACAAAGAGAACAATTCACACATTTGTGCCGCTCTCAGTCACGCTTTTGTGCTAGCTATCAGACTGGCGTGACTGTAATAAACTGGCAGGTCTGAAGTGAACGAGTGTCTGACCCTGCGAACGAAATGCTCTCTCATCACCAAGCAATGACACTGCTAAGTCAAAGTTCTCAAACTGACATGTCGGATGTGATCAGGGTCACTGAGTAGGACACCTGACACCTCATTCATCCAGTCGTGAAGCATCAGACTGGCTCAACAAGCTATGTTTTTCATACAGGACTTTCTCTCTCACTAGGCATTACGTCTCGTGGTGCTACACGAAGTGAAGTCAAACTGGAGACACGGCTCTTCCCCTCTCTCTGCTCTTTTCACGTTGAGCAGATTGTTACGAGTGTCGAGAAATTTTTTTTTTTTGTTGAATGATGTCGAATGATTTTTGATTAAATTTGAATAATAATAATTAATGTACAGGAAGGATCAAAGGTCTGTACAGTAGATAAAGACCTGTTTAGATTCGAGCCGGCAAAGGAAACCCGAATGTAATTGTATTAGTGATGTAATAAAAGCGGTAGAAGACTAATCATAGGAAAGGTTCTGTTTGTAAGACATAGTTTTCTTAGTTAGCTATTTACAAAATTTTATGTGTTTCAGTGGCTTTTTTAAAAAAAAAAAAAAATGTAATTTTATTTTTTTAATTGTAATTATGCTGCTGCCTCCTTGGCCAGGTCTCCCTTGTAAAAAAGATCCTTGATCTCAGTGGGACTTACTTGGTTAAATAAAGGTTAATAATAATAATAATAATAATAATAATAAAAATACAGCAGCTAAATTCGAGCATACTAGTAATTCAGAATGATCTCTGGGTCAGGGGTGCGTGGTCAGAGTTGGCTGTAAATTTGTACCTGTATTTCAAGATGCTTGAGTATGAGAGGGTTAATGAACTAAACGGATATGTGAGAATGGGAAAGAGGCCAATACTATATCATGGTGGAGTTTCACTTGTAGGTGTTACCGAGTGACAGTCAGCCATTTTATCATCACTGGAATAACTTTATATTGTGGTATTTGCATCGTTACCCAGTGATGAATGGCTAGCGAAGGAACTTGTGATAACCAGCAGTGAATAATGAAAGGTGTTTGTGTGTATTAGACACTCCGCTAAGCTACTAGCACTATGCATCTTGTGTCTAACGTTTAAGCTAGGTTGAGGCAAAGCTAATGAGCGATATTGCTCTTCCACCTGGTGCTCAGTAACTGTGACTCACTTTTATTTGTCTTCTCCTAACACTTAATACTGTGGAAATGTAAGCAAAAGATGATATCCTGAGAGTATGCAAGTATTTGGCCCACATCCTAAAATGAATACTGCTGCATTAAATAGTTTGTCAGTACACCTTTGGTGTCATTACTCTTTCTGGTAGCGTCGAGGTCTCTGTGAATGTGTATTTCTTGACACTCGCAGGTCTGCGATTAATCTGTGTGATGCAGAACAGAGCAACACAACCCCGTGTTGGGAAATAATTTTCTGGAAGTAGTTTGTCAGGAGAGATTTTCTAATAGAGAGCTACATCCAGGAGCTTTAGCCAAAAAAAACCACCTCTCTGGACAGACGATGCAGACAGAGAGATGTCCCTCAAGAACTTGATGGAAACGAATCAGGAAGACGTTCAGTTGCTCGTCAGCTGAACAACCGACCGTGTTGAGAACAAGTGGACATTGGAAAGAGTGATGTATGGAAAGAATTGCCTTGCGTCCTGTTGTGAGGTTTTCTGTTTTGCTTTTTTTGTAATCATGTTAGACATTCTGGAAACCAGCAACATCTTCTGACGATATCTGCCAGTTATTATAGTGTGTAAGGAAAAAAAAAAATTCACTGTGCCCGTAAGTATGCAGACACCTGGCCATGACACCTCTAAGTGCTTGTTGAACATGCCATTCCAAAGGTGTGCCATGAACATGAATTTAGTATGCCTTTTTCATGTTATAATAATCTCTCCCCTCTTCTGGGAAGACCTCCTGATGTTGGATGAGGCGGATCAGTTCCTCTCTTGGGTGTTCAAAGGGTTGAGGCTCTTCTACTCCACCTTTTGGCAAACCATGTCTTCATGGAGCTGGCTTTGTGCACAGGGACAATGCCATGCTGGAGCAGGTTTGGACCTCGTAGTTTCGTTAAAGTATGTCATAATCCTACAGTATAGACGCAAAGACACCCTAGAGAATCATGTGCCTCCAACGTTGTGGCAAAAGTTTGGGGAAGAACCACGTATTCATGGAGTCATGGTCGGCGTCCACATACTTTTGGCTGTATAGTGTAGACATTCTGTGCAGTGCTGTGAACTTTGTTTCTATGTACATCAGTTAGCTGTATCACATACGATTTCTGTTGCCGTGGAAATATGGGAGAACGTACAGCTAAAATGTACGGCAGGGCATTTAATGAAGGGCAAAGGGCGTGAGGAAAAACATCCGTATATGTGCAGTTTCTTCTGGTAGCGGATACGTTCACTTTGTGCTAATTTTATGTAGGTGAACTTTGACCTTGAAATGTACAAACTGCAGCAAGAGGGCAAGGCTTCGCTGTGTCTGGTTGGTAAACAAAATATTTTACACCACGGTATTTATTTATTTAGTAAGCTAGGTGCCAACTTGTCCATAGACATATGTCAGTGGTACAGTTTTCCTTTCTGCCTGCTAGGATTTTCCTGATCGCAAGATTAACACTTCTGGAACTACAGTGATTGAACTGGGATGTCTTTATTCCAGAGATTGAATAAAAGGGGACAGAATGTCTGCCCTGTGCAGCTTCTTATATTAAACCTGTTTGTTTGACCCTCGACTCACGAACTGAATCCGTTCCGAGACTCTGTTCGTGACCTGATTTGTTCACGACCCTAATCAGTGTTTCGCATTGAAATGAGTGTAAATACAATTAATGTGTTTCAGTGCTCAAAAACATGTTTTTAAAGTGTATTATGGGTTTATGTGTGGCAAGAAAACATTAGAATAAGATGAAAATAACCTTAGATACGTAGTTGCTGGCGTAGGTGGCGGAGGGATATGGTGGCGGTTCTCATGTTTCACGATTTCTTTCTTTCTTTATTTTGACTGTTATACGCTTAGGCTTCTTATTCTCACTACTATTTCCACTTTCCACTTTTTGGGACTCGTAATGAAGCTTATAGGGCAAAAATGCAGAGAAATACAATGAAAAAGTGCATTGAACACGTTCACTGCCCAAGTGCTTGGCCGGAACTGAATGTTTGTGCTGCAAAGCGTGTGTGTGAAGCGGTTGCGGAGGGATATGGTGGCGGTTCTCATGTTTTGCAATTATTTCTTTCTTTATTTCAACCGTTATATGCTTATGCTTCTTACTCTTGACGGAAAAATGCGTTGAACGCGTTCACACCACGAGTGCTTGACCAGAGCTTTGTGGCAGTTACAAGGTTTGTGCCGCGAAGTGTGGGTTGGCTGTCTGTACGTCAATCAAGGATTTGTGCGTCAGTCGGTGCAAAATCTGCTTAGGAATTTAGTTCGTGCTTCAATTTGTTTGCCATCCAATGCGTTCGCGAGCCGAGGGTCCACCATATATAAGAACTCAATCTCAAACTAATAGGCTGATAGAAGTCCAAGATACTCGCTGGAAGCCTTTGATTCCTGGGCAAGAGACCGAAATCTGTTCCTCTGGAATGTAAAAAATCCAAATGGAATGCCTGAGGCTTTTGCTGCTGCGGACTTTGAAAGGTCACGGTGCACTCAGCCATTCGCCTTCACGTTGAACTTCGCTCAGCTGTTAAATTTAGTCAGAGCAGATTCCCTCAGGTGCTTTCCTCCACATCCGTATGCACTATACCCACGCACCACTTCAGTCCCAGATAGAGTTTTTAAACTGAAAAGTCAGCCACTGTTCTGCGTCTGCTACGCTGGATTTAGTCCTTTAGCGGCCGCTTTTGTGTGAGAGAGAGTCGCTGTAAAATCTCTCCTGAATCCTGGAACAGTCGGCGCGGTGACGTGATCGCCACATCAGACTACACAATAAAAAAAATCCTCCATTAACGATTCACAGAAATTTCTACATTCTGCTTACGTCTTCGATCTGCGTGAAATATTTAGTGTTAAATTTTTTGTTTGTGTATCCAATATGCCACGACCCAAAACATACAGCAGGTTTGGGTTAACACAGCATGTGATCTACGTTGCAGTTACTCTTAACAAACAATATATGGTACTTTCGTGTTAGGAATGTCCTGTTTAACTTAACTGCAGTGGTAACATACCACTGAGAATATTGTTGTTGCTGTCCTTTAATGCGCTTCACGATTACACCAGAGAGCTCCACGTAGACCGATAAAAAAAAAAAAATCTTGTGTAATTGTTGATATGTATATGTTTATTTTATTTGGCATTTATGGAAGGAGTTTCCAGGATTAGTGCTTGGGAACAGTTAGAAGTAAGGCTGGAAGTTGTCAGGACTTGAGCGCAAAGGACTTGTTTAATGTTTTCTTGATTCCACAACTATAACTCAACTAACTTCATTGTTTCCAGGACATTAAGTGGAATAAAACATCCTGTTGTTATTGTAAAAATAATCTGTTTTACAGTGCTAACAGTGACTTTGCTTCACATAACATCTCCTCATATTGATTATGGTTGAAGCATGCGGCACTGATTTAAAAAAAAACAAAACAAAAAAAAAACGCCTTTGTAGATTCATGATCAGACATAATGTAATAGCGTTTCAGAAATAATGGGGAAATTATTGTTTTCTTTTTTCACCCCGAAGTCTGTTCTTTATACTCAGGCTTACTGTTAGCCTTTATACTACAGTTCTTCAAAGTGCTTGATGCTCTGTATCTGTCTCCGTCCTCAGGTTGTCTCAGGCCTTGCAGAGATCATGTGTCCAATCCCAGAATGCAGCGGATACCTGGCAGAGAGCGTGGTGCTGGCCCACCTGGCTGCCGAGAATGTGGCTAAGTATAAGTACTTCCTGGAACTTGGCAGACTGGATTCGGGAACTAAGACCTGTCCAAAATGTAGCTTGTTCACGTCGCTGAAGGGACGTGGCCAGCCAGTGCAAAGCAAAGACGAGCCCAAGTACAAGGTAGAGGGACCCTTCTGTTAAACTGTGCAGCAAGCTGTAACTATTTTAGTAAAGTCAAAAATACCACTAGTCAGTGAGTGGGCATCACCTTGGTAAGCATAAATTCACAGACAGTTAGTTAAATGGATGGGACGGGACAGTGAATTGGGATTTCCTCTAATGGTAGTTAGTTACAGCTAGCTAGTTAACCGCAAACCTCACAAGCGGCCTTTGAATTGAGCTTGAGAAGTGAGGTATGACTCTAAGGAGGGGAAAAATGGTTTAATTATATCTTGGACTAATCCTATAACATGTGTGGTCTGACATTTAAGTTGCCCTCTCACAACTTTAGTTCCTACTTGCAGTTTACTGTTTGAATAAATATCTGAAAGAAAGAAATGTCCTTTTATCATGTCCTCTCATATGCAAACTGTGTCTGCTTAATAATAGTAACTCTAAACTTGAGGTGTATTTCATGCTAGTATTCAAATTATGACTAATGGGCCAAAATTCTGCCTTTTTATTTTAGAAATATAGTTATAGTTTTATGCAAAGACCAGGCTTTGGAGGACAATATGCTACTTTTTTCCCCCATTATTGTGCCTAAACAGCTCCCCTGTGGTTAGTGTCCTAATGCACAGCGTCTTCCCACAGATCCAGTGCAGTAAGTGCGAGTTGGTGTGGTGTTTTAGATGCCATGCGCCATGGCACGAGGGTCTGAAGTGCCGTGAGTATAGGAAGAGGGACAAGGTGCTGCGGAACTGGGCCAGCATTGTCGAGCATGGCCAGAGGAACGCCCAGAAATGCCCAAACTGCAAGGTATAGCACACACATACACCTACCTATTACAGTACTGGTTTACACAGTATAATATTTAGTCTATTGTCAGCTCATAGTGAGTTGCCAGTAACACAGTTCCATAATTTCACCGTTATTTAATAATCTTTACAGAATTTCCCTATATTGTGTTAAAAATGGTAAATGTCTTTGATGAAAAGGGTAGACATTAGCTAAACGTGGAGGATTTTGGTTTTACAGTCTGTGTCATATGTCTTTACATCTGGCTCGAAAAACATTCTTGTATCATTCAAAGCCAAACAGTTCACCATCTGTACACAGCACATTTATATCATCATAGATAATCGCCGTGCAAGACAGTGGATTAACTGCCAGTAAAAATTTCTGTTTCTAGATTTTTTTCCACTTCTTTTTTTTTTTTTTTTTTTAAACGGCAACCACCACATGAAAAAACGGCACCAGTCACGTCTTATTTTAACCTTAGTTCGGTTATTGTCATGTGACGCAATGGCTCCACCCTCGAGCCTGTGAAGGTTTTTGGTTGTGGACCAGCAGGATTTTGGTGCTGGAGCTGGAACATTTTCTTAAAAGCATCATAACGTTAAGATCAGAATAAGTAACCTAGAGGGCTTTCTGTTTTGAACTTTGTGCTGTGATGCTTTTGGAAAACTCAGAACTGATTTATTTTATTTTATTTATTTATTTTTTCTTCCTGCTTTTCAGGGATTCCAAGCAGATTAGTTATGCTTTAGCTTGGTGAGGGAGAAAAATGTAACACTACATCTGTGTGGTGTCTTCTGTGTCAGATCATTTTGTCTAATAATACTGTGAAAGGGGGATGTTTGTCTGTCGTTCTCACTTCCATCTCTCTCTCTTTCTCTCTGTCTCTTTCTTTCCCTGTCTCTCTTTCTCTCTCTCTCTGTCTCCTTCCTAACAATGAGTGGAAATGTACTCCAGGAAGTTACAGCTCTGCACAGAAGGCTTTGCTAGGTTGAATTTACACAGAATCATCAGTGTTTCGCTTAAGCCCTATTCAGATTGAATTAGTGTTACATGAGGAGGCGGGGTAATGTAATTATTACTGGAGCATCTCTGGGATTTTAGTCTCATCCAAATCCGTCGTGTTCATAAGATGGAAAGATTACAATAATTTTGCCTTCACAAACAATGCTGAAACAAGCATAGCCTGAGTTTAAAACGCAGAACAAAAAATGTAGATGGCCTTCCATATCATTTGGTGTGACAACTGTTTGTACATGTTGAAAACACTTCTGCCTCTGTGATGCAGTGTATCCTGTGCCAACTGATCATAATCGTACAATTGGTAACATTACTTAACAATATGTCCTGTAGTACAGTTATGTCTGAATAGTTCCTTTATAGTTCTGTATTAATAGTCAGAATAAGATTTATAGACACTATAAAGCCGACTTACTCAAATGCCTTTAGTGGTTTTCTGCCAGTCCTTGGATTTACATTTACATCGCGGGAGGAAGCTGGAGCCAATCCCGGCAGACTTCGGGTGAGAGACAGGGTACACCCTGGGCAGGTCGCCAATCCACCGTAGGGCTGATGCACAAAGACAGACAACCATTCACACTCACATTCACACCTACAGGCAATTTAGAGTAGCCAGTCAGCCTAATCCCCTCTGTGTATGTCTTTGGACTGTGGGAGGAAACCGGAGGAAGCCCACGCAGACTCTGGGAGAACATGCAACGTCCACACGGAAAGACACCAAGGGCGATCCCAGGGATCGAACCCAAGACCTTCTTGCTGTGAGGAGACTGTGCTAACCACCGTGCTACCCCCTTATGAATTCAAAGATTTCAAACAAAGACTAAATTGTTTATGACTGATTCAGGGCAGGGGGTTAAGGGTAGCTCAGGGGGTTAAGACACTGGACTACTGATCGGAAGGTTGGGAGTTCAAATCCAAGCACTGCCAAGCTGCCACTGTTGGGCCCTTGAGCAAGGCCCTTAACCTCTAATGCTCAGTTGTATAAATGAGATAAAGATGTAAGTCGCTCTGGACAAGGGCATCTGCCAAAGAATGGTAATGTAATGATTCTATGTATATAGACTAGTGTTTTAGACAAATTTCTTATCACAAATTTCTATTTAGAACTCAGACTTGCATAAACAAACTTATACATGATTTATTTGTGTCACTAATTTCATAGAGATCAAGAAGAGGTTGCCAAAAGTGAGAAGTCGTCGATGATAATTTGTTGCTAGGCAACTCTCACAAACAAACAAGACTGAGGCTGTTGATTGAACTAGCTAGCACAGCTTGTTTAGATAGTTTGGCTGTTTGTTTATACATTGTAAAGCTTGAATGATGGTGAAAACATGACGCAGCCATCAGAAATATTAACATTTACCTCAGATGTATTGACGAATGAGTAAGAAAAGACTCCACCAAACTCGAATTGCACTGTAATTACACTTAGCGTGTTAGCATTAGCCACAAGCTAAACTTCCAGGTTCTGCCATTATGAAATGGCAGTGTTGTGTCACAATTTGTCAACTTCAAGCTGATGGATATAATTTGAGCTGTTAATGTGGAACTTTATGGTATTAAGTTAATGAATAAGCTTATATTAATGGATGAAAAGAAAATACTGTTTTGGTATTAGAAGGAGTGCTTAAGTGAAGTAACAAGAAAGCTTATTCCTCTTCATAGCATCAGTCATAGGTCAGTCATGCATCGGTCATGTTTGATGTGCCTATTACACAAGTATGGTGAAGTACACTGTCACAAAAGAAAACTGTTCGCTGCAGAATCTACATCAGGGATTAGTGCAGTGGCTAACTTGGAAAATGTTAATGAGTAGTATATTTTGACTGTTGTTAAATAAATCGCTAAGAATATGAAGATGTGGGTGGAGATTGTATTACTGAAATCCTTCTTGCATCTATTTGACCAATACAAGCTGCTTAACTAGCCAGCTAGCTAATTTTGCTAATGTTATTGATGGTCTGTTAGATGGCAAGGTTAAAAACCGTTTTAATAGTTTTATTAAACCATTTATAATTCCACTTAGAGTTCGAAAAGGCTTAAAAATCCCACATTTATTCGCTAAGGTGTTTCTTCACACACGCTTGCAATTTTAAGTCCAACCCTTCCTACTGATATAATACTGTAGGGATGAGTCATTTTTTTGGACGGGGGGAAAAAAGCATGAACAAGCAATGACCTGCCTTATTCTTGGCCATGCCTAAGCAAATATGCTCCAACTCGGTGAAGGAAATTGGTTTTAAATACTTTGAAAACATGAGCAGATTATATGGATTGTCCACATCATGGCGTTTTGAGTTAAAAAAACAAAAAAAAAAAAACAATTTATGCTAAAGATTCAGCCATACTTCTGGCACAATCTTACCTGGATACTGTATATTTGAAACCAAGAACTGCTGCTGTAAGCATGAAGGTCATGATGATCATACCGAATATCCTTTCAACACATCTAATACCATTAGTCTTGAGAGTAAACATTTGTATAAGTGTGATTTATTTATAATTAGACTATCCAGTGTCACCCAAAAGAGGATTGGTTTCAATTTGAATCTAGTTCCTCTCAAGTTTCCTTCCTCATCATCTCAGGAAGTTTTTTTTTTCCTTGCCACTGCATCTAAATCTCCATGCAAATACTTTTTGTAATCCTGTATGTTGTTAAAAGTACTACACAAATAAAATTGAATCGAATCTCTGAGCTGGAGTAAGGAAGCAAAACGAATCCCTCTGTGACAAACCAGCTTTCCAGCCAGATTTACTGGAAAGCGTCTGTACTCATTAATCACAGCTGTTGTGCTCCTGTTCACAGTTTTAGGACTTGGCTCATCTGCTCACTTCTTTGTTTTCTTGGATTGCTCATGACATTCTCAGTGGCTGCGGTTCAGGAAAGATCCTCTCAGAACAAAGACAGGAAATAATGTGAATCAGTAATGTCCAAAGGTCTGATTCAAGCAGCAAAACAAGAAAAGGGAGAGACCCACCAAAGAATTGTCCATAGACAATTTAGTGAAAACAGTAGTGTATTACATCCAGTTGAGTGATTTGAACCCTGTGTACACTTACACTGACTGGCCACTTCTTAAGAAGCATTCATTTTAATGGTGTACAGTTCTTCATTTTCTTTTTATCCGTGGTCTTTATAAGTCAACCTCCGGCCAGGATTATTATTAATTAGATTCAGCCTTTGTGGAGCAAATACTGTTTGGGCTAGTTTAAAAAAAACAAACAAACAAAAAAAAACCATTTCAGAGTACAGTAGTCCCCCGTTGTATCGCAGTTCACATTTCACGTCCTCGGCAATTCGCAGATTTTTATTTAGAATCTATCTAATTTTTTGAGCATTTTCCCCGGTATTTTTCGGCATCCGCAAAACGTCTAGTGAATTGTTTTTATGGATTTTTCAATGGTGGAATTCGTCAAACAGCTGTTTCTTGATTCAGTTGCTTATGGCCGTATAGTACTATCTGTTGTTTATAACAACTGCAGTGATTCTGAAATACAGTCTGTAGCAAGTGGTTGTTAATTACAATATTATACAGTATAGAAAATGCTAGGCTAGTGTACTACATACATACAGTACCAAAAATATAAGTCCAGGTGCTCCCCCAGTTACGATGACTATTGTGATCTGCTAAAAATTGTAAAATATTTAGAAAATATAAAAAATTCAGGGACAGGCATTCCTGGCAGGCCAGCGTAACAGCATATGACGTACACAGACATTCAGACAACGCCTGGAAATGCCACACTCTCTCCCATAACTCAGGGTTACCTTGTGTATCGGTGTACTGTACAGTGCGTTACCTCAGGCTTTTTTGTGATTATTAACGGAACAGCTTCTGGACGGCTGTCTGTAGACGGAGCTCAGTATTTGTGTAGTGGGGTGTCGCGGCTGGACGGAGCTCAGCAACACAGTGTTGCGCCCACATCATACAGGTGTGTGGATCTATCTGGCAAACTCTCTCTTTTGACAGAAATTTGATTTAAATGAAATCTCGCTTAAATGCTAACTTGCTCCACAGCATGAAATATATCGGTCTGTTAGGAAAACAGAGCACATAAAGAGCTCGCGGCACCGTGGCGCATGATACAAAACTCTACAAATTAAATATTAATACAAGTGAACTTCAACTGATAACTACACATTCTTTAAAAATTTACCACATTAAAACTTTTCTCATTCATTTTCAGCATGAGCAGCATTAAACACACCCCACTGCCTCAACCAGGAAGTAAACAAGGGGATTCTGCCAACAGCACGACAGTCTTAAAGCGACAGTACCCAGAATACAGACACTTCCAGACTGCACTTTTTTCTTGAATGGGACTGTGGTCTGAAAACAAATATTTTAACTAATCAAATAAAAGAACATTTGAGATGTTGAAGTTTCAAACAAACAGGAAAAACAAGAAATTCATCTTTGTCTTCTGCTGCTTAATCCTGGTCAGGGTCATGGGGGAAGCTGTCGCCAATCCCAGCTGACATTGGGTGAGAGGCAGGATATGCCCTGGGTGGGTCACCAATCCACCACAGGGCAACACACAGAGACAGACAACCATTCACATTCACACCTACGGCCAATATAGAAAGTCACCAATTTAGCCTCTGTGCATGTCTTTGGACTGTGGGAGGAAACTGGAGTACCCAGAGGAAACCCACACAAACACAGGAAGAATATGCAATCTCCACACAGAAAGGCACCCATGCCAAGCCCGCGGCTTGAACCCAGGACCTTCTCGCTGTGAGGCGGCAGTGCTAAACACTCAGCCACCATGCCACCCCGAAACAAAAAACTATACATACACAGGTCCTTCTCAAAAAATTAGCATATTGTGATAAAGTTCATTATTTTCTGTAAGGTACTGATAAACATTAGACTTTCATATATTTTAGATT
>JAQLOM010062483.1:0-17058 GCA_030068315.1 Chrysichthys thysi
TCATCCTCGTAAATCAGCCGGAACAGCAGGTCGAATAGATGCCGGTGTCGCCGGCAGAATTCGGTGTCGAGCCGCGGCACATCGATACGGCCATAGCGGGCTAGATCATCGACGATGTCGCGTCCGCAATATGGCTGATAGGCGCAGCGCTGGCAGGCGGGATCGTCGAAGTTCGAGCTATGGGCATTGAGCAGATCGCGCCGCTCGCCGGTCCAGCCCGAGCGGACGTCGCCGATCGCTAGGTCGATCACGCCGGAGCGCGAAAGCATCCGTGCTTCGTCGGTTGGGTAGACCAGCCCGTCATGGTCGATCACCACATAGTCCTGTCCCAGGGGGTTGGGATTGCGCAGGTCGACATGGCGGTCGGTGCCGGGCTGGAAAATCCGGCGCAGGCAGATGCTGGTATAGGTTTCCTCGATCACGCGGCTGCGATCGGCCCAGTTGCGCGCGATGAGCGCGCGGACGAACGCCTCATGATAGGCCCGCCAGCTTTCCGACTGCTCGCGCGAGTCCCGGTGGCGCTTTCGCGCAAAACCCTGATAGTTGATCGGGCGCAGGAAGATGCTGTTGAGCCCGAGGCCCGCATAGCTGTCGATCAGCGTATCGATGGGCGGCGGCGCGAGCGGATCTACCGTCGGCAGCGCCGAGATCTTCTCGGCGCCGTAGCGCGTGATGACGCGCTCGAGATTGGCGAGGAACTGATCGGTCGCCGCCGTGGTGGCGGTGCGCTGGCGCCGATGGGTGAGCAGGTCCCCGTCGAGCGACGTGCTGATATAGAGCTCGGGGTGGTCGAATAGCGCGAGAATCTCGTCGTCGACGGTCTGGAGGTTGGTGCAGATGACGAATTGGCGTTCGCCGAAGCGCTGACAGCGTTGGATCACCATGCGCAGCAGGTCGGGGCGGAGCGTCGGCTCGCCGCCCTGGAATTCGATCTTGATCCGTTCGCCCGGCAGGCCGTCGAGGAGTGCCAGTACCGCCTCGAGGGTGGCGTCGCTCCAATCGAAGCCGGGCTGATGGATGCCTGCGCGTGATACCTGGCAATAGCTGCAGCTGAGATTGCAGCGCAGCGTCGGCACCAGAATCAGATAGTCGAGCGGCCCGGCATGGTCGGCGCGTTCAGCCAGCCCATAAAGGTAGGCGGCCTGCCCAAGAGCATCACCGTCGTGGAGGAAATGGCCCTCGCCAGTGAGAAACGCATCGTCGTTGGCGGACAGTTGCTCATCAACCAGCCGAGCTAGGAATGGCGGCGCTGTGCGAAAGAACTGCCCTGTGTCCTGGACACACAGCACCTGCTCTTCGCCCAAGTGTCGCGTGCGGAGCGGTATGAAGCTCATGTTGCCAATGTCGAGAAGGCCGCTGCGCGCCGGGTATTGCCGCGGGCGAGCAGCAGCTCATTGGCGAGCGCTGCCGCCCAGATTGCCGCGAGGCCAGCGCTATTATGATCGTCTGAGCGGAGCTCGACCAAATCGTTTTCGAGTGTCACTTCCACATGCGGATAGAAGCCCGGCAGCCAATGCACGGCCGAACCCGCCGCGTCACGCCACGCGTCGTCGATCCTCAGCTGTATCGAAACCACCATGCTTCTCTCCCCCAAACAAGAGGTTAGCCACAAGAATCAAGGGCAACAAGCACTTGTGTCTGATGTGGAAGCAAAACATCCATTATGGACAGAATCGCTGCTTTGACTTGCAGGTTGAAGCTTCGAAGTCGCTGCCATAGGCTAGTTTCCTGGGGGATAGGCATGGCCGCAGCAAACTCGAACACTGCTTCTAATGGCTGGATTGCTGTCCTTGCAGTGCTCGGATTGCTGCTGATGATCGGAATGTGTTCATCGTCCAAGGACAAGACTGCGCAGTCTTTCGTCTCCCCGTCGCTCAGCAACCAGATTGAGGCGATGGAGCTTTCCGCCTCTGCGTCGGTCGCGCCGCTTGACGCAGCTAGCATGCGTAAGGGCCGCCAGCACTTGAGCGCGGTCCTGCAGGCCGAGGGTCTATCGGGGGCAATGATCTACAGCCAGAATTGCTATGACGCGCTGAGCCGCGCCTTCAACTGGGCCAAGCTCGACTTGTGCGGCGGTTTCGACATGCTGGCTGTAAAGGCAGCCGACGGCGTCGACACCGCGGGCCTGAACACGGAAATCGAATATTTTGGCTCGGAGGCGGCAGCCGGGCGCTATCTCGCGTTGGCGACAAAGGCCGGCGAGGCGGCCGAGGACGCCGATAAGCGCCTTGAGGCATTGCAACGGCGTACAGATGCACTGGCCCCGAAGGCGAAGCCTACAACAGTGCGTTCGCCTGAAGACGGCCCCGAGAGTGATTCCGACATCCCGACGGAGAATGTGATCGATGAGGTGGATGTTTGATGTGCCTGGACCTGTCGGCTTTGCGCCCTCTTTGTTGTCGTTCAACGATCGCGCGGTCGATCCCGAAACCTGCCATTCGTTCAGCCGATGATCTGTCAGCAGCTATTGCGCGGCCTTGCTATTGGCTCTTCGCCTGATCGACGACATCGGCGCGGACCATTGCCACCACATCGCGTACGGCTCGGATCACCAAATCGGGGCGCTTGTCCTGAATGAAATGACCTGAATCCGGCACCAATTCCTGCTGCGACCGCGTTGACCAGCGCGCTTCCTCGGCATGCAGTTCGCGCCAGATCGTTTGCATTTGCGCCGCTTCGGCCGGGGTGAGGCCTGTCGCGGCGAGTATCTCCCTTGGATAGGGTTCCAAGGCCGTCAGTACCACCAGCGGTCGGTCACCCAGAGTGCGCAGCTTGCCCGCCTGCGCGAGAATCGTGTTGAGCGAAGCGAACTCCTTCATCGATCCAGCAATCGTCTGCGGCTGATATGCAGCGCCGATTGTTTTGGTCCGCGCGGAGATCCCCGGGATTTTCAGTTCGGGCGAAATCGCGCGCACCAGCCCGGTCCAGGTCGTCGCGACCAGCACATTTTGTACCCAGGCAGCGTTCGCCGTCGCCTTCTCCATCTTGGGATTGCTCATCCGCGTCGCCTGATCGGGATGCGAGGCATCGACGAACACCACCCCTTTGACCTGTGCGCCATATCTGCGGATGTAATTCATGACATAGGCGCCGCCGAGCGAGTGCCCGACCATCACCAGCGGACTCGTGATCCCGGCGCCGGTCAGCGTCGCATGAAGATCGTCCGCTACCGTCTCGCCGTCCTGCCTGCCGGGGGTCGGATCGCTCCACATCACTCCGGCCCGATCATAGACGCAGGCGCGCGTGGATTGCGCGATCACGTCATGCACTCGATCCCAGCTCAGTGACCCGGTCGGATCGAGTCCGCTCTCGAAGATGACGGTGGGCGATCCCGTACCACGGCAATCGATATGGATTCTGCGCCCGCCGATATCGACCAGCCGTCCTGGTGGTGGATAGTCCCGCGCGGCGCGGTAACGCGCGAGTTGTTCATAGACGACGCCGACGACGAGCGACCCGATCAGCAGTGCGCCGATCCCGATGCCCAGCCGCTTCAGCCAGCGCCATAGTCTTTGCGGCTTGGTGGTCGTACCCATTGGTGGTCTCTCGGTCATTTCGCCGTCCTGATCGGATTACTGTTCGGGCGGCATATCGCGGACGCCCTGCTGATCGTTTCCCGGGCTATCGCTGAAGACTGACGTCCTCTGAATGCGGTGTTCGCGCAAGGGAGGGGGTAGCCCCGCCATCCCTCTCGATTCGCAGCACGGTCTTGGGTCCGATCGCGGCTCGCGCAACGTCACGGTGACTGAACGGTAGGCGGAGCCATTGTTTGCGCGAGTAGAGCCAGGTCTGGTCGGCGAAGAATGGAGATGCCGGATCGGCGCTCTGGGAACTGGCGAGGACCGCGTCGGCGACGGGGCCGCTTGCGTCGAAAGTGACGACCTGGATGTAGGAGTTCGAGGGGTTGACCGGATCGGTGAAGCCAACACCCGGAATGAGCGTGGCAGACAGCGCACTGAACGTCGCCCCTCCATGGAGGGGCACGCGAATGCCATCGCGCACGACGAACTGGACATCGCCGAGGCGCGCCGAGAGAGGAATCTTCGCATCGGTGAGCGCGCGTACTGCCTCCCCGAGCGCCATTGGAACGCGCGCATTATCTGAGTCGAAGTCGCGCGGCGTATCCAGTGGCGAGCGATGGTCGAACGGAACCCGCCACAACGCCGCGTCGCCTGCGAGATCTTCCGCTCCCGGCCTGCGAAGGCGTGCGACGAACATCGAGAAGAGATGGGCGCCCTCGCTGTCGAGGTCGTAGCGACGATTCCATGCCGACAGCGTGCGGCAGGCATCGGCCAGATCGACCCGCGTTCCGTCGCCGAGCGTGACCGCCGACGTCCGGCGGCAAGCCTCGAGCACGCCGGGGACGACAAGGTCGGCCTGCAGGGATGCTCCCTCGAACAGCATTCCTTTCACGATAGCGGGAGTGATGGGGTCGATGCCTGCGACCTGGACATGACCCTGCCGGGTGCGGAAATTGAGCGGCGTCCGTTCCATGCCAATGGCGGGCGAGAACCCCTCCAGCGGATGACGCGGATTTACGAGCCAGTGGCTTGCGTTCGAGTTCTCGACATAGTCCCGCGTAATCAGCCAGGGCTTGGCCGCGGGAGGGAGCGGTGGCGCCGCCATGTCAGGTCGGGCACACGCACTGCGGCTTCCATCAAGAAGCATCAGATAGGTGGCAAGCGGGAAACCGCCTTTCGGACGGCATGTCTCAGCCCTCCCGGCATCAATGTCCGGAGTCACCGAGACGTCGGCATAGAGAGCGTTCCCGTCGCGGTCCGCCGCGATGGTATTGACCCATGGCAGCCCATTGACCTGGTCGAGGACGGCCTTGAGCTCGCCCACCGTCTTGCTTCGCCCGATATCGATCCATTGGTCGAGCAGACGATCGTTGCGACCGTTCGCGTCCGCCAGCGCATAGGCCCGTTCCCGGTTCCAGGGTGTCGCGGGACCGACGACCACGGGGCCGAAGCGGGTCATCCAGAAGTCGTGGCTGAGGGTTGCACGCCGCCCGTCGGGGTCACGCGATGGAAACGAGACCGTGCGCCGCTGCATCGGCTCCGACCGGCCATCGACGAGATAGCGCGTGGGGTCCGCAGGATCGAGCTTTAGTTCGTAGACAACACCCCTCACGTCCGACGAGACGGTGTGAGTCCAGGCGAGCGAAGCATTGAAGCCAATCATGACCACCGGCACGCCAAGTAGCGTGACGCCCATCGCGTCATACTGCCCTGGAATTGTCAGGTGGACCTGCATGAAGCGGTCGGGCCCGTCCCAGAAAAAATGTGGATTGCCGAGTAGCAGTCCACTTCCGCCTGTGCGTTCCCTACCGAAGGCGTAGGCGTTACTGCCCGCAGGGGTCGCTGCGGCGGGTGGCCCTCCTGAAGATGGCGTGTCATCTGGAGCTCGCCCCGGCGGAGCCGCATTGAACATCTCGTTCTGCAGGAGGCCGGAACTCAAAAGGGTCGCGACGCCGAGCGACCGGTTCAGGACATCAGTGGCGGTGATCGGCCCGACCACGCCGCTCTCTCGACATGCCGCTGGCAGCTTGGCGCGAGGAATCTCCCGGACATAGCGATTGAATCCGGCGGCGAACCCTTTCGCCAGCGCGCGCGCTCTTGGGCTCATCTGCCCTCCGGCGGTCGCCGGTACGCCCTCGTCGTTGATCAGGTGGCGCGTCGCGTCGCTGGCATCATTGGTGATCGGCCGTCGCCCCAGGATCCGGACAACGTCCCGCGCCTGCCCCCCGGATTTGGCGCTGCGCCTGCCGGAGAATGTCGCGAACGCATCGGCCAGCCCACAGATGTCGAGCTTCGCTGCGGCGTAGCCATAGCCATAGCCGAGCCCGAAGAAGTCTCGCCCGACGATGTGCGGGATGCCATGCGCGGTCCAGGTAATCTCGACGTTGTTCGCCGCGGAAGTTGCATGCGCCTGACGGGCGCTGCCGGCGGATGCGGTTGCCGCCATCGCGACCAGTCCGAGTATCGGCATCCGACGCCAGGCCCTCAATATTCCAACCCGCTCCGCCATAATCCGCTCCGATCGCCAGTCTTCATTCGAACCTTCGACGTTTCAGGGCCTGAAACCCTCAGCACGCCACGGAACTAGGAACTTGTTGCCGCCGTCGCTTTTTCTCCCCTATTCAGCGGGGCCTGGCCGACGATCGAGGTGGAGAGGCGATGGCGGAACTACCGAAGGATCGATCGGGCTGGCGCGCTCTGCTTCGCCGCATCGCGCGTGCCACCCGCGACCCCGAACGGGCCGAGGACCATCTCCACTCGGCGTTCGTGAAGCTCAGCGAATATGCGCGACGACATCCAGTGGAGAATCCGACGGCCTTCCTCATTCGGACCGCCGTGAACGTGTCCGTCGACGTAAGACGGCGCCATGACAACCGACATGAATTGCAGGTGGGTTTGTTCGATCTCGCCGACGTCCCGAATGATCATCCGTTGCAAGATGAGGTAATTGCCGCCCGCATACGTCTTGAAAGGGTTCAGCGTCTGCTCAAGGAGCTAAGCCCGAGGACCAGTGAGATTTTCATGATGCATCGCGCCGAAGGCATGAAGTATCGCGAGATCGCCGCTCAGCTCGGCATCACGGTGAGCGCTGTCGAGAAACATATTGCGAAAGCCGCACTTCATCTCCTTGAGCACGCCGAAGATTGAGGGCGCATCGCGGTGACAGGTTCGACACGCCAGGAGATCAACGCCCAGGCCGCCGCCTGGCTAGCGCGCCTTCACTCGGAGGATCGCACTCCGGCCGACGTCCAGGGCTTCCAGGTCTGGCTCGCCGAGGACGCGCGCCACCAGGAGACGTTTGAGAGCCTGACGGCTTTGTGGGACGCGTCTGGCGAGGCTGAGGTCCACGCTGCGCGTCCCGCGATCTCGCGACGCGCAATCATTGCGGGCGGATGTGCGGTCGCAATGGCCTCGATCGCTGGCGGGATCATCCTGCTGAACCGCCCTGGAACACAACGCTTCGAGACCGCGATCGGCGAGCAGGAAAGGCTCGTGTTAAGCGACGGGTCGCGCCTTATGCTCGATGCGGACACGCAGGTCGCGGTTTCGATGGGCGAACAGCGCCGCTCGATTAATCTCATCCGGGGACGAGCCAATTTCATTGTCAGCAAGGATCCGCTGCGGCCGTTCGTGGTTGCGGCGGGGTCACGCGAGGTCATTGCGGTTGGCACCGCGTTCGACGTAGCCCGACAAGGAGATTTGGTCTCGGTGACCATGGTGGAAGGCAAGGTGCTGGTGCGGCGCCCGGGTGCCCCGGACGCGGACCGAATGCTGGTGGCCGGAGACCGGCTGCGCATGGCTGAGGCGGCAACCAGCTATGTGGCGGACCGGCCGGAGATTGTGGCGGCCACCGCCTGGCAGACCGGGAGAGCGGTGTTCGACAACGACACGCTCGAGGATGCGGTCACTGAACTCAATCGCTATCAGCCGCGCCAACTGATCATAAGGGATCCGGGAGTGGGAGCGCTTCGAATAAGCGGAAGCTACCAGACTGGAGACTCCGAAGCGTTCGCGCGGTCGATCGCGGAACTGCTTCCCGTCCGGGTCAGCGAGACCGAGCAGGGCATTGTTGTAAGCCGCCGCTGAGCGCAACTGAGGAAAACACCGAGGTCATCCGTCTCCTTTCTTCGCGGCGACAATGCTGCGGGGAGGGGCGATAATGGTATTCAACACCCGTCATTGGAACTGGGCTATCGGAATCTCCGGTATCGCGATCGCGGCGGCCGCCACGCCGGCTGCGGCACAGCAAGGCGCGCACCGCATAGACATTCCGGCGCAGTCGCTCGCCGACTCGCTCCGCCAACTGGCGCGTCAGACCGGCGCGAACATCCTCTTCCGACCCGAGTCCATGCGCGGGCGCGCGGCGCCCGCAGTAAGCGGAACCTTGACGGCTAAGGAGGCCGCCCAGCGCCTGCTGGTGAATTCGGGTCTCTCGGTGAGAATCGACTCCACCGGCGCGCTCATCATTAGCATGGGGAAGGAGACCGGCACGGATTCTGCGCGCGACGAACAGACTGCGGACGCGACAGATACCGCCGACATCGTCGTCACCGCGACGAAGCGGTCGGAGCGTGCCAACGATGTCCCGCAGTCGATCAGCGTACGGACCGGGGAACAGTTCCGGCGCGCGCAGGATGTTCGCTTCACCGACTATCTCAACAAGGTCCCCGGCGTGGACATTGTGTCCTTCGCGCAAGGGAACACGCAGATCATCTTTCGCGGGCTGACCACGGGCGCTGGCCAGCTCAGTTCGACCGTTGCCACCTATGTCGACGAAGTTCCCTATGGCTCCAGCACGATCTTTACCACCGGCGCGACGAACACCCCGGACTTCGATCCGCGCGACCTCGACAGGGTCGAGGTTCTGCGCGGCCCCCAGGGCACGCTCTACGGAGCCGACTCGCTGGGAGGCGTGCTCAAATATGTCACAACGCCTCCGAACCTCTCCCGCATGGAAGGGCGCATCCAGGCGGGCATAGTCGGCGTGGCAGACGGTGGAACGGGCTATGACGTCAGTGGCATGCTCAACGTGCCGATTGTTTCTGACAAGCTTGCGCTACGCATCACGGGCTACAGCCGGCTCGATCCCGGCTATATCGACGATGTTCGGCGAGGTCTGCACGATATCAACGAATCGGACGTCTATGGCGGACGGGCAACGCTGCTCTGGAAGCCCAGCTCCGGCTTGCAAGTCAGGTTGTCGGCCGTCGTGCAGAACCTGAAGACGCGAAATCTCGCGACCGAGGATGTCGACTATTACGCTCTCAAGCCAATCTACGGCGACCTGCGGCAGCAGCGTTTCATCAACTCGCCGATCGATTCCCGTTACCGGCTATACAGCGGCACGGTGAACTGGGACCTGGGCTGGGCCGATCTCATATCGGCGACCAGTTACTCGACTCTCGACTCGGTTAACCTTGGGGATCTCAGCTACACTTATGGCGCCGCCTTCTCGGCCGCCTTCGGCGTGCCGCTTGGCGCGGCATTGGAGCAGCGCATTCACCAGAACAAATTCACCCAGGAGATCCGGCTGCAATCCCCATCGGGTCGGTCGCTCGAATGGCGAGCGGGACTCTACTATACCCGCGAGTACGCGCGCACCGAGCAGCGGTTATTGCCGTTCGATCCCGCCACCGGCGGCTATTACAACCCGCTGACCGGCAAGACGGGGCCAACGGAAGATATCTTCTTCTATCGCGGGCCGTCGCACTACACCGAGATCGCGGGTTTCGGCGACCTCACCTACCATTTCACGCAGAGCTTCGATGTCACGGTGGGAGGCCGCTACAGCAAGAACAATCAGCGCTTCCATGAGATTCAAGCCGGGTTTCTGTTGGGCGGGGCATCCATCGATTTTCGGAACAGGTCGGCCGATGACAGCTGGACCTACCTCATCAATCCGAGATTGAGACTTGCACCCAACATGATTGCCTACAGCCGCATCAGCACGGGCTATCGCCCCGGCGGGCCAAACATCGGGTTACCTGCGGCCAGCAAGCCGCCGACCTTTGGTCCGGACACGGTCACCAGCTACGAAATCGGCACGAAGGGGGATCTCCTCGCCCGTCGGTTGTCGTTCGATGTCGCGGCCTTCCGGATCGACTGGAAGGACATTCAGGTGACCCAGCAGCTCAACGGCTTCATCTACGTCGTGAACGGCCCAAAGGCGCGGAGCCAAGGCGTCGAGGCGACCTTCTCGCTCCGGCCAACGAAGGGACTGAATGTATCGCTAAGTGGCACCTATACGGATGCCGAACTGCGGCAGGATGCGCCAACGTCCATCGGCGGCTTCGCCGGTGAAAGACTACCGAACGTTTCGCGCTGGGCTGGCAATGCCGATGTTGGTTATGAATGGACACTTGGCACCTTGAATGCCTTCGTGGGGGCGAATTACCACTACCAGGGCGACCGCAAGGCGGAATTCGTGCCCACCCCGGCGGGGCCCGTCACGAACCGCGCCACGCTTCCATCTTACAACATACTCGATCTGAGGGCTGGCGTTACGAAGGGCGGATGGTCGCTCAATCTCTTCGCGAAAAACGTCACGAACGAACGCGCTGTGCTTGGCATCGCGCCGCTGGCGAACGCACCAAGTCCCGCCGCCATCGGGCTGATCCCCTATGCCGCCGGCATCCTTCAGCCAAGGACGATTGGAGCCTCAATCTCCGCCTCGTTCTAATGCAACATTTGAAGCGGGTCATGGTGGCGGTGGGCTGTCGATGAGATCAGAAGAGCACGTCGAGAAGCCGGTAATAGTGCAGGCGCGCCCGGTCGACCGGACCGCCATAGCGCGCGAGAAATGGTCGGACGAAGGAGGCTCCGAGATTGAACTCGATGCTCCAGGCGGCCAGCGCCAGATCCTGATGCCGATCGGCCACGCCGGGACGGCCGCAATCGATGAAGCCGGTGAAGCGCCCATGTTCGGCCATCAGGTTGGGCATGCTGGCGTCTCCGTGCGCGACCACGAGGTCTTCCGTGGCGGGACGTAGTGCAAGCGCCTCTTCGAGGACACTCGCTGCAGTCCGTCCAAGCCGTTCGTCGTCCATGTCCTCCTCGTCCACGCGCCCGGCTGCGACATTGGCCTCGGCCTGAGCGAGCTTGGCGGCGAGCCGCTGATCGAACGGGCAGAGCGCGACGTCGAGCGCATGGAGCTCGCGCAGCGCATCTGCAGCAATCTCGGCGATCTGCAACGGGGAAAGATCGGGGGAACTGGCGAGGTCACGGCCCGGCACTTCGGACATCAGCAGCCACAGGCGCCCGTCCTCTTCCGCCTCGGCTTCGACGCTCGGCGCAAGCTGGGACTGGCCGGTGAGCCAACGCAGCCTGTCGATCTCTCCCGGAAGCTCGGCAAAGGGGCTGATCGGTTCGGATTTCACGAACAAGGGGGGCAAGCCTTCGCCGGTCAGGCGAAACACCTCTGCTTCCGAACAGCCAATGGTCTGAGCGTGCCATGCATACCCCTGCAGCCGGTGGCTCCAAGCACGCGACATCGGACGTATTGCATCCGCTACGGACGGCGTATCTTGGAGCGGCGACATGGGGTTCCGGGGTTCTGAGCCGGCTGCCAAATAGGTTCCGATCCATCGCCCTTCAAGCCTGGGGTGCTTGTGCCAGAGATACTCGGCGACTGACCGCAACGCGCCCCAATCGCGGTCCCTCCCTTCGGAACGATAGCCGCCCAAAGCGGACAAATTCCTATCGTAGGAAGAATTCGACCGGTACCGATAGGTCGAGCGGATCCGGCCGGTCGTCAGGGATTGCCGGTAATGGCTGTGCGCGGCGGATCGTCGCCAGCGCTGCGCGATCGAGTTCGGGAATGCCCGATGAACGGATCAGCGCGACCTCCAGCACGCGTCCCGCCCGGTTCATGCGAAACCGGACATGCGCAACGCCCTGATCCCTGCGCGCCCGTGATGTCGCGGGATAGCGCCGATGCCTTTCGAGATGCGCGAGCAGCTTCGCCTCCCAGCTTACGGGCTGATCGCTCGATACGCTGCTCGCAGGCGGGGCGGGGTGCGATTTGGGCGCTGTGGTCTCGGGTATCGGATCGACTTGGGCCAAGGATTCCGCCGGCGGTTGGGTGGGTGACGGCGGGGGTGCGAGTTGAGGGACGATGACCGGAATTTCCGGCAGTTCCGCCTTCACGGGCTTGCGGGCCGCCTGTTCCACCTGTGCCGGCCCTTCGGGCACCTCATGGACTGGTTCGGGCGGAGCGGCGAGGGGAAGGAGTTCCATGACAAGCGGCGCGGGTTTGGCGGTGGGTAGAGCGGCAATGTTCCAGGACACCAGCGCCGCAGCGACCATCGTCAGCAGCACCATTGTCGCGCCGCCCGCACCTGACGCGCGGATGCGCCAGCCGAGGGGTCGGTCACTGTATCGCGAGGTGGCAGGATCCGGTGCGGGGATCGGCGGCATGGGATAGGTTTCGGCCGACAACGCACCCGGAGTGGAGGGGACGTCCCTCGAAACGATATTGGCGAGCGTCATCACGCGTCTGTCCCTTCGCTCGCCGGTGCCGCTTGCCGGACGATCCAGAATGCAGAGCCGGCCAGCGCCGCGCGCTCGGGCGCCTCAGGCAAATGCGAGGTCGGCATGGCGTTGTACCTGAGCAAAGGCCGCTTTCGCACCCGCGACCACTTGTGCCTCCTCAGCATCGGACAGCGTCACGGCGTCGAGTGCTGCCGTGAAAGTGCGCCAGTGCGCCGCCGGTCCTTCGGGCGCAGGCGCCAGGTGCCGGGCACCATGGGTATCGGAAAGGTCGAGCTTAGCCGCGGCCTTGCGCAGCAGCGCTGCCCCCATGCTCGATCCCTCGGCGACGTAGAGCCAGCCAAGCGCGGCAGGGATCTTCACCGCGCCGGGGATAAAGGCCGGGTGCTCGGTTGCGGGAAGCCCGCGTCCGAGGTCGGCAAGATCCGTCTCGATCAGCTCGAGCCGGCACCGTGCCGCCAACCCGGGCAGCAATGTCGACAGCGCCGGATCGGCATAGATCGCAGCGATGTCGCGATGGAACCGGTATTGGACTTCGACGAACCGGACATAGCCGGGCAGCGTATCGAATGAGGCCGCAGCCATGATCGAGCGGTCGAGCGTCTCATGCACCTCGTGGGTGAGTTGCTTGAGACGCCTTGCGCGCGAAGGTTCGGAAGCGCAGGTCATGCAATCTCCATCAGAAGCGGAAGCCGATGCCGAGGCGGATGGCGTGAAATTCGGCGCTGTTGCGCGCGCGGCGGCCATTGACGCTGTCATAGGTGCCGGGGCGCTTCTCATACGCCCAGAGCGTCCCCGTCGCCGGGTTGATCGCCGGGAGGCCGGTCACCGGATCGGTGTAGATATACTGGCGGAGGATCTGCGGAATGCCCACGCCGGCGCGGGCATCGTCGAAGCGGAACTCGCTCTCGCCGAAGCGGCTGTAGCTGTAGCTGCCCCGTAGCGACCAGCTGTCGCCCAGCGCGATTTCCATGCCTGCTCCCGCGGTCCAGCCCTTGCGTGTCGCGCTGTCGGTTTCGGAGAAGGTCGCGGCCGAAGTGGAACCATAGGGATTGTTTGGGCGGATATTCTGGGGGTCGGCGAGATCGCGATATTGCGTGCGGGTCTGATTTTCCTTCAGCAGGGCGAGGCCGCCGGTCACGAAGAGCAGCGCGCGACCGGTCGCATAGCCGATCCTGCCGCGCAGGCTGGCCATCCAGTCGAAATCGTAATGCGTATCGGCTTGGTTGCGGATGTCGCACACGCCGAGCGTGCGGCACGAATAGGGGATCAGAAGCTCTGTCGACACGGCATATTGCCGCTTGGACGCGCGGGTCAGATCGAAATCGCCTTCCACACCGAACACCAGTGCGCCGTTCGTCTGCCAGTTATAGCCGGCAAAGGCGCCTGCGGTGGCGCCGTTGAGGCGCGTCCGCGCGGATTCGGTCGCCGGGATGCCGCCAGCCGTGCCATTACCCGCGGTCGTGGCGCCCCTGGTGCCGAGGAAGGCATGCCCGGCCTGAAGTCCGGCATAGGGGCCGGACCAGTCGCCATTGAATTCGGGCAGGATCGAATTGGCTTCAAGCGCCCCCGCTGCCATATGCCGCGCCTCTGCGGAGCGCGTGCGCTTGGGGCCGCCAAAGCCCGCCGTAATTCCGAGCCGGACGGTGCGTCCCGGCGACGGCATCAGCCCCAGCGTCAGCGCGTCCATATAATAGCGGTCGGTCAGGTTATCGACGGCGAGATTGAGCTTCAGTTGGGGGGCGATCACGAAGCTGCCGTACAGGTCGAATAGGTCATACGGCGTCCATTCGACCGTGGACAGGCTGCCGCCCCAGGTGATGACCGGGGCGTCGCGCGATCCGACATGCGTGTAGCGCGCGCCGAGTTCCAGCCGCTCGTCGAACGCGCGCACCCCGGCATTGACGGTCGCGCTGAACTTGGGCGTCAGGTGCGCGGGGACATAGCTGTTCACCGTGCCGCCCTCGCGGCACAGGCCGTCCATCGCGCAGAATTCGCGGAACGTGTACCAGGTCGCGCCCGCGTCAAGGAAGAAGCCGCCGCTGTCGTAGCGCAGCGAGCCCTCGATCCCCTGGAAGCGGGCGCTCTCGATATTGACCACCGAGGTCAGCCCGTCGCTGATGCCGCGCGTGAGATAGTCGTCGATGTCGTTAGTGAAATAGGCGAGCTTGGCCTGCAGCAGGTCGTCGCGGGCGATCAGCGACGCTTGCTGGAGGTTGATGCCCAGCTCGGTCGTGCGCGCGCGTTCGGGCCGCACCGGATTGCGCGGATCGGGGAAGAACGAGAAGCCGGTGGTGGATTCGAACAGGCTTGGATTGCGGATCGCCTCGGCATAGCGGGCATAGAATTGCAACCCGGACAGCGGCTCGATCAGGAGTGCGAGGATCGGCGCCAACCCGGCATTCTTCTCGTGATTATAGCCGGTCGCGCGCGTGCCCGAACCGGTCGAGATGTCGACCAGGTTGTTGTCGTGCGATTCGGTGTTGGTGTAGCGCAGCGCGGCGTCGAAGGTGACCCAGGCGTTCGGCTTCCACTGCGCCGCGATGAACGCGCTATACTCGTCGCGCCAGCCGTCGCGCGGTTCGACGAATGCGGTGTAGCCCGAGTTGCTCTTATAGTCTTTCCAGCCCTTGGGCGGGGTCAGGCGCTCGCGGGTGTAGGATGCGCCGTAATTCAGTTCGACCCGGCCGAACCCGCCCTCGATCGCGGACAGGTTGGACAGGTTGACGCCCCAGCGGTCCGACTGGCTCTGATAGGCGGCGTCGTCGATCCGCACCGTGCCATCGGGGAACATGTAGCGATAGAGCGTCTCGATGCTGGTGAAGTTGCTGGTCGCCCAGAGATCGGCCTTGAAGTTGACGAGGTCGTTGTCCGCCGGATCCCAGCGGAAGCGCGCGGTATAGGTATCCACCTCGGTCCGGCTCAGCGGCGCCTGCATTGCCCCGCCGAACCGCAGGATCTGCGACGGCATCATCTCGCCGAAATCGCTCTCATAGCGCATGTAGGAAAGATCGAGCCCCATGCCGTCGCCGAAGCGCCAGACGCCGCGTAGCAGCATGGAGGTGTTGTCCTGCGAGGTGCTGAGTGCCTCCTCGCCGAGATTGTAGCGGTGGAGCACGCCGCCGGTGACGCTGATGCCGCCGGGCGGAACGGTGCCGTGCTCGCCGCCGAAATAATTGCCGGTCTTGCGCCGCGCGACTGCGCCGACCAGCTCGAAATCGCCGACCCGTCCCGCTGCCGCGACGCTGAGGTTGAAGCCGTTGAGTTCGAGCAGGCCAGGGCGGTCGAACCGCTCGCGCGTACCGTTGCCGGTGCCGAGCGTGGCAGTCGCGGGCGGATCGACATTGTTGCCGGTAAGGCCGCCGCGCAGTTGGATGCCGAAGGTCCCGCCGGGCGCGATCAGATCCTTCGCTCCGACGGTCTCGACGCGGACCAGCCCGCCGGTCGCGCCGACGCCGTCGGCCGATGCGCTCGGCCCCTTCTCGATCGTCACTTCGCCGATCAGGTCGGGGTCGAGATAGGTGCGCCCGGCGACGCCGGAATAGCCGCGATAGACGGTCGATTGTTGAAGCGACCCGTCGATGACTACAGGCACGCGATCCATGCCCTGCATGCCGCGGATATTGACGTCGAGCGCGCCTGAATTGCGGTTGTCGCCATTGAGCACGCCGGGGATACCGGACAGGAAGTCGCCGGGCGATGTGCCGCGAAAACGCTCGATCTGCTCCTGCCCGCGATAGGCGGTCGATTGCGCCCCGCGGAAATTGCGATCGGCCGGAGCAAAATCCGGGATTCCGCCGGCGCGCGGTAACGCGCTGCCGCCGCCGGCCGCGCCCTCGACGCGCAGCGTGCCGAGCTGGATCGTTCCCGCGGTCGCCTGCGGCGCGCGCTCGAGGATCGCCGATGTTGGCGCGGTGAACCGATAGGTGAGGCCGGTGCCCTCGAGCAGGCGGCTCAGCGCCGAAGCTGCGGGCAGGCGGCCGCGCACCGTGGCAGTGCGGATCGCGGTGCCGTCGATCCCGCTCCACGACACCTGCACGCCCGACTGGCGAGCGAACAGGCGTAGCGCGTCATCAAGCGTACCTGCCGGAATATCGAAATCGCGTGCGGAAGAAGTCGCGGTGCCGCCATCCTGCGCAAAGGCTGCGGTTGCGGGCAGCAGCGTGAACAGGCTGACACCGCACAGGCAGCGAACGGCACTGGAAAGCGCGGAATGCGAACGAAGCATGATTCCCCCTGGTTCGGCGGCGCCACACAATGCGGCGCCGGTTAATGCACTTGAGATGCATTTGCATCTTTGTCGCATGAAAGACCGATGCCGGTGGTGAATGCCCAACCCCGGGGCGTATTATTTTTCAGCGAATGATGATGGTTCCGGCGGGGAGGCGGGTGAGCCGGAGGCCCGCGCCCGCGGCAAGCGCAGCAAGCGCGTCGTCAGGGCGATCGGTGCGGAACACCGCGCTGACCGGCTTCGCCGTGTCGAGGTTGGCGAGGACGAGGACGGGCCCGGTGCGATAGCGTTTCACTTCGGCGATCGCTTCGGCCAGGGGCTGACGGTCGATCAGCAACTCGCCGTGACGCCAGGCGGCAACGCGATCGGTCCGCACCGTCGCGATCCGCGCAGCCGTGCCGTCGGCGTACCTGACGCGATCGCCCGCTCCGAGGCGAAGCGCCGCTCCGCCCTCGGTTCCAGCGACACGCACGGCGCCCTCGCTCACGGCGACCTCCACTGCATCCGTATCCTCACGCGCGACTTCGAATGCCGTGCTGATATCCTCAGTCATGCCGCCCGCCGCAATAACGCGGAACGGCCGCGTGTCGCCGTGCGAGACGTTGAACCAAGCACGACCGCGTAACAGCGTCACGCGTCGTTCGCCGCTCCGGTAGTCAACCGCGATGGCCGAACGGCTGTCGAGCACCGCCGTCGACCCGTCGGCAAGCGTGACGGTACGGATCGCACCGGTCCCCGTCATGTGATCCGCTTGCGGGCGTAGCGCGAGATCCGGCCCGGCCAGCGCGAGTGCGAGGCATGCGACCGCGGCACCCGCAG